>KZ652499.1:21907-38173 GCA_001010745.2 Gerris buenoi | reverse complement strand
TATATAAAAGTGAATTCAAGCAGTGGAGTGGAGGTTATAAAGTCTCTTCGAACGGTTACCCTTTATGTCAGCGCCCCTCCACTAGAGAAATTTTTATTTGCCTAGTTGGCCCGACCTTCAAAAATTCAAAATCCAGCGCTCTCATTGGCTCCTTCTCTATTTTCCCGCGCTGTCAAAAATCAATACTAATTGTAAAACTAGTGTACGTGACATTCTAAAATAAATTCTCATGTTAAATAAAATGAATGTAAAGTAATATAAGTAATATAAGTACAACAATATGAACTTAAGTAGTCGTAAGAAAAATGACAAGATGTTTACCTTATTACCTCATTAGTCAATTGCAAATAATTTTTCAAAGTGCTGAGTATATGAGTGTTAAGATGAGGCGATAAAATTATGTAGGTGAGGAGCACGCGTCTGAAAGAGGCGAGATAAAAAGAAACTAACTAGAACAGCTAAGTATTAATGCAGTAGGACAGATAGACGTCAAGGCGAAATTAGAATCACTTCTCCAAATGGAACCACCGCAGTCCAAATGGACTTTAAATTATCCTCTATCTCAATCTTATATAGGAGCCACTTACTCTAAACGTGACACATTTCAACCCCCTCTCCACTGTACTTTTAGATTTCCTCTCGTTTTGTTAAAAAAAAAAAGAAATAATTTCACAGTGCAAATTGGATGAGTGAATATGTGAGAAAATTTAAAGGTTTTTATAGGGTCAGAATAAGTAAATAAATATAGTGGTTACCACTTAAGAGAAGAAATTTCATCATTATAATAAATGAAAGGACTAGCCATCATAATTCTTAATAATTTTAGTAAAAAAAAAAATCACATATGAAGGGCGCGCTCTTTGACCGAGATATTCACTTAACTATGGGAGGCTCTTGTTGTCTTAGTGGATCCACGGCTTTTTCCAAAGACAATCTATAGTATATCTCTCTTTTCTCAAGAAGGGAAAAAATCTCAATCGCGGGAAAAATCCCGCCAATTCGAGCAAACCATCCTTATTACTGGAACCAACTCAAGGCAATTTGGATCCCTCTCTATTATCACATTAAAGATACTTAGATATATAAAATTAATTTTAATTTAAAGCTCATGACAAACTGGACAAGAAATACAAATTTCACACCCCAACCCATAGTAGTTCATAAGATATATGAGCCTAAAGTTTTGTTATTTTGTCACTCGCTGACTCACTCATCATAATTCTAAGGCACTTCTAACAATCCTAGACAACATTTTTATGTAGGTAGAGTTTATTGTACAAATAAAGGGAAAATTTAAAAATCCGAAAAAAATTTGAAGGCTAATAGAAAAACCACTTATTCAAAATAATTTGCCAAGTCAGAAAATGTTTTTAAATTTAAACGTGTATATAGAGTGATTTGGGAAAGAGAATAGAGAGACGGACAGACAAATATCAAGTACTTGTACTGGATAAAATAGACCAGTGGGAGACTTGGCTAAACTTTTTACGCGAAATTTGGCTTATTTTTTACACTAGTGTTTTTGTTGAGATATCTCTTTACCTCGACCAAGGCGAAAGAGTTCTCAAGAACTTCGGTTAAGTAGCTACCTTATTTATGAGTGCATAATGTAACTTTTTTAGTTCATCAATTAAATTTATTTTAACATTTTCATCTCAAAGTTGCACAGTAACTAGTAGAACTTTTACCAAATTTCATATAAAAATGGTTCCTTTTTAATAAAAATATTGTCCCAGAGCTGGTGTAAACTCAAGAGAGAGGTGTTAAACAGAAGGTAGAATTAGTGTAGGAGTTTAGAGGGAGAATGAATGTCAGAATTTTTAGTTGCAATTATACAGAAAATTTACTTTTACATTACACATTGTACCGTGAGAAAGACAAAGACTTTCAGGTTTATAAGATAAAGGAGTATGAACGTAATGTATTATGAAAGTTTAGTGTAAAATTTATTTTGTAACTTTTATTTAGTAAGAGCGATTTTGTTCATCGTCAAGTATTTACGAGTTACATTACTTGTTAATAGAAACAGCATGGCATAGCTTATATCTAACGAATAAAAAATACGGATTTTTAATGTTTTTTTTTACGAAAGAGATGAAAGTACTAGGTAATTTATTATTTATAAGCTTGTGTAAAATACCTCACTTTTCAATTTTAGAGTTCATTACAATAATTTGATTCAACAGCGTGTTTATAGGAGTAAAGATATCTTAACCCTAAGCGTACATATTAATTCTGAGTTTATATGTACATATCCAGAAAAAAAATATCAACCTGTTCATTTTTATCAGTACCAAAGATCAGAGGCTAGAGAAGAAAGACATCGCTAACACGATCACCAGAGCAGTGGTTTAAACTTTATTAAGTGAGTACATTTGCATGTTTGCCTCGCTATTTATTAAAGTCGTACGAATTCATATTCATTTGAAGTACTATACATGTAGGAGAGAGATGTACAACGCTCAACATTTCATACTCTTGTTTATATTGTGTAGTTTGATCACGTTGTACAAAATGCTATTTATGAACAGTTCGGTCTCTTATGTTACTTGTCGCATATCTACCTGTACTTCGCCACTTTTCTTACTTTAGATCTTAAAGATAAATTTTAATGTTCTTTCTTTGTCTCTTTTATTTTTTTTAATAAATGATATCTGAAATTTCTTATGTGCGTAGGCAAGAGAAAAAAAATCATAAGTTATCAAATCGTACATCGTACCAGTTGCTTTAAATGTCTCGTTACTTCTTAGGATTAATAAAAAAAAAACTTTTCAATTACTTCCTCCCTAGAAAAAAAATGGTTTTGAAATCAGTAACAAAGGTGAATATTGGTAAATATCAGTGTAATCTAATGAAATAAGTAGAACACCTGGCTTTTAATTAGTAATATCAACAAAACAATAAAAAATAATCATTCTATCCTCCTAAAGTGTCACAATGATCGATCATTTGCTAGACTATTTTGTAATATGAGGACGAGATTTAAAATATAATTGATTATTTGGATTTATTAGTTACTTATTAGTTCTAAGTAATTTAATTCGTATTTTTTAATAGGTAATTACTATTCAATAGGTAAATAAAATTTAATAGATGATTACTTAACTTTAAGAAACATGTTAATAGTTTTGTTTATCTAATTCAAAGAACTTTTTTTATATATTGCGAGAAGTAATTACTATATTACATCCTTCGTTACGTTTAGATTACCAGATTAAAAAATTCTAAGTTATCTTAAATATTCTTGAATAAGTTAAAAGGAATCAGACAATCACAGTCATATGGACTTGAGTGAGTTCTATCTTGCTATCCTTAATTTCCTTTTCCTTTTTTAAAAAACCTACAAATAAAATACTGGTTAAAAAAAGACAAACAAATATATTTTTAGGTATCCAACCAAGTTTATTACAAAGTCTATAAGAACAAAACAAATTGAAATATAGAAAAAAAAAAATTGGTGCAGACATTATTTAACATAAATTGTTCCACAAATGGTGGTAACTAACCAATATAATATTAAAATTCCAAGAAAAGAACTAACTCTAAAAAAGACCAAAGAGGGTCTGTTAACTTAACTATAGGGGGCATAGGGCAATGGCGAAGATGTGGCATGGGGTTTAGTGTGGAACAGCCAAATAAATGCCTCTCATAAATGAACTTTAGCTGATTACTTATGGCAGTTTCCTCCCAGTCTACTCTCTCGTAGTACGGCAACTGATCCCATCTTTCTTCAGCAACTTTATGCCAAAAACCACACAAAAATTACACTTCCCATACATATTACAACCACATAAAAAAAGAAAAGGGAGTTCTACATTGCCATACTCTCTTGCTCAAGACGCTAGTGCTCCTTTTCTAACAAAACACAACCTTCTCCAGCTTATCAACAGGGGTGCCACCATGGAAGAATTCAAAATTAAAACCCCAGCTAAAATTAAAAATCCTATATATCCATCCTAATTAAAGAGTACCATTGTACCTAGCTAACACATTATCTAACTACCAGAGAACGAAAATTGATTGATGACCTTAAAACATACCTGTTTAAACATAGAAGTTGATTAACATTAAGAAGAATAATAAGTTAAATAGTTCAATTTATAAGGGATAATTAGAAATATGTTTATTTTAAAACATATATATAAAAAGGAAACAATGCGAACATAATTAATTAAGCGGGCCGATGAAAATTGAATTCTGCACCAATCAGCTGTGACCCTTTAGGTATCTATTGTTATCAATTAAGAAGAATCTTCTTTCATAACAATGTTCGTTTTGAACGAGAAGCTAACTATCGCGAAAATTCTTGTGCTGGAAGGTTACAATTGAACAACAACAACAAGAGCTGGTTACAACAGTTGACCTTCGTTTGGGTTTTTTTTGTATTAATGTGTATTGTGGATACATAAATAAATATAAAGTAAAAAATAAACCTAGTATATAAAATAACAAAAATGAATGAAGAAGTAAATAAAATATGTACTGTAATAAGCTGTAAGCTTCAGTATAACAAGAATATATTTAACTCACAAACATAATTATTGACATGACTTGACTTGACATAAACATTGTCATGTCACATGTACTGATTATAAAATCAACCAGTGTAGAAGTTTTAGTCTTTTAATAATAAGGTACTAGATTTTTTTGATTATTTGTATTAGTAAATAAAAGTAATAATGCAATTTAAGATGTAACAGTCTTATTTATTGAAATTTCACAGGATTCTTAAATATAAAAAATAAAAGATAACACATTTTTGGGAAAATTAAATTTAGACTACAATTTATTTTCTGTTGACGTGCGAAGGGACGCCGATATTAAGTTATATTTTATAAGTATTTATAGTTATAGTTTATAGTAGTTATAGTATAAGTTATAAAACTTATATTTTATAAGTTATATAGTGTTTGTAAGCAATCCTTTTTAGAAGAATAGCCCACATGATTACTTTACATGACTATTTGTAAATAAAATGTTTTCTCTCTCTCTCTCTCATATTACTCGGAAGTTGATTTTGTACTAAACTAAAATGTATTCTATTCTATTGCAAAGTGATTGTTTTGATGTTTAGGATTAACTCGAGATAACATAATTACTGACTGTGGTTTACAGACGTCTTGTGTTCAGAGTACAGAGCTCACCATGATATAAGCCTCAGTCTTCACCAAAATTCTGTGATGTCGAATACGAGAGGTAATTAAGCCTGCTCTCGTTCGGCTACAGTTTACTCCTCTGAAAATCTACCTCTTACATGAAACTTCTGTGGCATGGTCAGTTAATTCCGACCGTGAAGGGGTTCCCAGTGTGGTTTAATTTTCACTAGGCTGAGTATAGATATCATAACCTCAGATAAGCCCAGAGGTTTAAACAATTTCCCACACTTTTTCCACATTACAAGTTATAATAAACAACGATGAAGATAAAAATGATACAGAGACAACTCAGAACATTTTTTTCCATTCTCTATCTTTGCGTGCTAGTATCTTAAAAACAATATTTATTCTAGGAAAGAAGCTTATATGGTCTTGTTCGTATTAAGATTTAAAAAAAAAAAANGTCTTATTTATTGAAATTTCACAGGATTCTTAAATATAAAAAATAAAAGATAACACATTTTTGGGAAAATTAAATTTAGACTACAATTTATTTTCTGTTGACGTGCGAAGGGACGCCGATATTAAGTTATATTTTATAAGTATTTATAGTTATAGTTTATAGTAGTTATAGTATAAGTTATAAAACTTATATTTTATAAGTTATATAGTGTTTGTAAGCAATCCTTTTTAGAAGAATAGCCCACATGATTACTTTACATGACTATTTGTAAATAAAATGTTTTCTCTCTCTCTCTCTCATATTACTCGGAAGTTGATTTTGTACTAAACTAAAATGTATTCTATTCTATTGCAAAGTGATTGTTTTGATGTTTAGGATTAACTCGAGATAACATAATTACTGACTGTGGTTTACAGACGTCTTGTGTTCAGAGTACAGAGCTCACCATGATATAAGCCTCAGTCTTCACCAAAATTCTGTGATGTCGAATACGAGAGGTAATTAAGCCTGCTCTCGTTCGGCTACAGTTTACTCCTCTGAAAATCTACCACTTACATGAAACTTCTGTGGCATGGTCAGTTAATTCCGACCGTGAAGGGGTTCCCAGTGTGGTTTAATTTTCACTAGGCTGAGTATAGATATCATAACCTCAGATAAGCCCAGAGGTTTAAACAATTTCCCACACTTTTTCCACATTACAAGTTATAATAAACAACTCAGAACATTTTTTTCCATTCTCTATCTTTGCGTGCTAGTATCTTAAAAACAATATTTATTCTAGGAAAGAAGCTTATATGGTCTTTTTGGTATTAAGATTTAAAAAAAAAAAATTGAAATTAAAAAGTTTTTGTTTTAAAAATATTTTCATCGATTTTAGGAGCCAACCCTGCTAAAAAATTCTTTCTTTCAACTTACGCTGATTTTACCTTAGCGTAAAATTTTTTCAAATTAATGTATAAAACTGTATAGAAATAAGAAGTGGTATTTATGGATAATGCTTTACACATCGACACAAATTATAAACGTGTAAATCCATAGAAATTTTCTTTTCCCGAGTTTGATACTATTGTTTCCTCCACTATTTTCCTTCAATATACACTACCAACATAAATCGTCGGTCCCAGAACGAAAAATTAGAGTTTTATAGAATACAAAATTATAATAAAAAATCGAATTATTTAAACGTTGAGGAAATAACATTTCACTCAAAGAAATACTTAAAAAATTTAACTAAGTATCTTTAATGTAACATGCTGTTTGAATAAAACCGCCTGCATTTAAAAAATAAACTAAACAGAATTATGTAGCATTATAAATTTAATAATTCGCTTACTTTGGGCTGAAAAGGAAGGAGTAATTTGCTATATTAGAGTAATTTAATTCAATAGTCCCAAGATGATATTATCCGACGCTTCATTATACGCTAACTTCAAAAAGTAAATCGATAAAATAATATTTATATCTGTTTAATTTAATCTTTATCAGCGGTAATTCCAGTTCTTCGAATAGTCAGTCCTCTTGTGGTCGTAAAGAATTAACGGTGGATTTAAATTTTATACCCTTTATCTCCCGTTGTTTGTGTTTTGAGATACAAAAAAACCAATTACAGATTCGATCCAGTTTTCTGAAAGATAAAATTAAAAAAAGGTTGTGGAGTGGGTGGGTAATTTTGTATAAATGGTGAGGTGGCACCGGCAGACAGTGGGTCTGAGCGGCGTGGTGCAAGTGCTTGGGGTTCGATATCCTTGGTAATTAGAGATAATTACGGCATATAAAGTCGGTTCATCGAGTCCGGGTAATGGGTCAAGTCGTCCTATCCGACTCCTTCTGTTTCATTACGCCCCCATTTAAACCGCGTTTATAGACTTTTTCTAACAATCCTTAAGTACAATTCTTAAAACCTCCTTAAGTCTCCTTCTTAAAACCTCCTTTTTCCAAGACCTTCGTATCGGAATCAGTTTAAGTCCTTTTAAAGACTTGAGCCGCGTCTGAACTGTTCCGTTGTTCTCGTTACTTATGGGTATCGTCTTCCTTATGTTCTCTCGGAGTCCTGGAGCGTACGCCCGGTAGCTCACCCCGTCTCGGTCTCCCCTTATTAGGAGAACACCAGATGGGAAATGGCAACTGAATGAAGTATTTCGCGAAAGAAACAGAAACTGAATCGTTGATACGATCCTTGGAATGAAACACATGGTTGCAGAATCACACTGGAATTCGAAAAGCATAAACCAACCTCTAGAAAAGGTAATGTCACATTACTCTTAAATTGTCTCCACGGATACATTCGAAATTCAACTAAGTTTACCACATTTAGTACAGGGTGTTTCTCTAAATCATCTGGTCGGGTTGTTTTGGTCAAGCGACAAACATAACCTGGCTTTAATGAAGTCAATGATTTTTAAATTTAAGCCATTGTACCTAATTCTTAACTCGTTATTAAATAAATACTCCAAAAAATACTTACATAGAGCTCTTTGCTTCACATGGTTTCAGCAATCAAACGCACAAACGTCGCACTCAGAGAGTCGCTATTTTCATATCTCATAGTCTCCTAAAACATTAGAATATGCAGCTTATTAAATAAAATAATTATAAATAACAACTCTAAAATTACAAACGGGTTATTCATTTCTCCAATGAATATTTTTATCACAAAAAATATATCTAAAAAAGGAATTAAATGTTTACACTGTAAATTCAACTTAACAATAATGGAAATATTGAAACAATAAAAAATGAATAATTAAATAATAATAATATAATCATAATATTTAAATATTATATTAAAATATAATATAATATACTCTAATTATAAAATATATCTCTGGGGATCCTAAAAATGTTTATAAAATAATTTTATTGAAGTAATATGTTAATAAGCTAAGACAAAAAAGAGAGAGAGAGAGATGAAGTGAACAATGAGCGCAATTACAATAAACGTGAAATAATAATTTAATTNAACTAAGACAAAAGAGAGAGAGAGAGAGAGAGAGGGTGATGAAGTGAACAATGAGCGCAATTACAGTAAACGTGAAATAATAATTTAATTGTCAAAAAAAAAAAAAAAAATCCTCTTTTACTTAAGAGAGTTAAGAAGTAATTAGATTTGATTCAAACAATTTAAATAATAAAAATAAAAACTCAGGTTACAGATTTTTATTGAATTCTTAAATTCATTATGCAGGAGTAAGAGTTTTTATGCACTTATACAATCTAATAATATTCACTCATGAAACAAATGATTGCTCCTCAAGAAGTTATTACAATTATCATAATACATTAAGAGTCAGTCAGCATAATAGCCAGTTTCTTAAGTGGAATCTGGAATCAGCAGGTGAGTAGTTAAAGCATAAAGTAGTTTTTCCTCAGTTGAATGGAAAGGTCAGACCTGACAACTAGTTGAGGTAACTCTGTCGACAATTCACCGGACGTAATGCAGCATATATTAAACTTTGTTAAAAAGAAACCAGATTGGAAGTGAAGTTGGCTTGAACTGGGCTAATTATAAGTCTGATTCCTTTCCTCTGCGGAGGAGTTGGTAATTGTTACGATTATTATAGATCTCATAAAGATGCAGGTCTTTTTATATATGTACCATTATTATAAAGCACTTGTTAAATAATTAATCCATCTATAATAAGAATTAAACATATAATATAATACACGATAATACAATTAAGAAACAATACCACAACGCAATGAAAACAAAAAAAGTTATAACTATATGTAAATTGCGATGAAAATGAAAAAAAAAAAAACTTATTGCTCAAATGAGATTATAGGAGGATATACAATACTTGGATTATCGCCCGATAGGACCAATTTATTTTCCAGTTCGATAAATTGATAAACAAAATCTACCCATTGCGCAATACCAGTTTGATCGAAGTAATCCTTTGACAGTTCTTTGTCTAACATTTTAAAAGTTTCAAAAATCATCAATCATAAACGTTTGCTCATAAATTCCAGCTATAAATCGTATACATTGTATTATAGTCCACTTTCAAGAAACCTCCACGTTGCATTGAGACGTTCTTTAGTTGATATAACTTGAGCATTATAGTATTTTTTATATTACATTTATTTTTTTTTTTAAGTTTACTCTTCCATTTAAATATTTGTTTGTCAAATGTTAATGTACTCGTTGGATCACGATGCTTACTTGAAGTTCAAAATTTTAATACTCAATATTTAAAGTTTATTCTGACTGAGTTTTCGCTTCCATTACTGGAAGCATCTTCACGATAGTTAAAATACCGTGATGTTTACTCAAAGAAAGACAAAACTTTACTAAATCATTTGAAACAGTTAAACATTGCGATGTTGACTCAAGGTACTAAATCATTTGGAATCTTGATTAGTGCTAACTTAAGAATTTATAATGTAATTATATCCGTGCCTGATTCTTCCTTTTACAAATACCGTGAACATAATTTATGACCTTAAATCATTCTATTTGTTTACGAGTGGTTCTCTTATTATTTCAAATATCACGAAGAATGTCAAAATCATTTAATCATGAGTTTTTGTGTTTTATCGAAGAGCAAAATTACTTTTTAGTTGTTTTTAAACTACCCTCGATAAAACATTGCAATTATAATTTTTGTAAAAATATTCCCACAATAATTCTTTTTATAAAAGTTTAGACTTAAAAAGAAAAATGTTGTCTTTAATGATGATTGTTGATTCGTTATTTCTGCACAGAAGCTAAAATTAGAAACACGAAGGAAATTGAAAATACATTCTTCGAATTTAATTTGCGTTTATTAGTTTATTCAAAAAGTACTCAATTCAATACATCTCTCTTCGTTGCGACAAAGAAACACGAAAACACAGTTTTTAAAACATCTGAAAAGATACGTAAATCGCACATACCTATTTCTCTTAAGCGTTAATGAGTCTTAAAGACAAAAGAGGGACATTAAAATAGACGGTTTTCTATGATTTCATATAAAGATTGTATCGAGGCTAACTATTCATAAAACACAGGTGTTGCGAGCGTCCTAACGTGGTAACTGTACAGTGTACAGTGAAGGCGGTTAGTCAACTTCCTACGTGCCATACTTACTAAAAGCCTCTTCAAGGAAAATAAACCATTACTAAAAGAAAGAAACTTAAACCAATGAGATTCTCATAAAAACAAACTTTACTGATCATTACATCAGATTAGAGTTTTATCAAATTCATTTTTATAGTCGATTCACATTTTATGAGAAATATTTTTTTAGTTTATTTTTATTTCATAATTATATAGCACATATTATTTGATATTTTCAAATAATCAAGCAAAACACTTACATTATGATAGTTTGTAACACGGAATCTATTAATTATCTATTATTATAGGTATATGAAAGAAGGGGTTTGTTTTTGAAAAAATGTATAACTTTCTTTATAAAAAAAATAAAATAAAAAAAGGTGCACTAATAGTTTAAATCGTTACAAAAGAATTATTTTACACATAATAATGAATAATTTTAAATGTATCACCACATTTAGTATGGTAAATGATAATAAAAAATGATATATGATTCATTATATTAAAAAATATAGATTTGAGAGCAAGTTTAAATAAGAGGGGAAAACTGCCCTGGAAGAGTGACTCTTATTTTGGGTGAAAAAAATCTGTGATCGTCAAATTAATGTGAAGACAATGAAATTGTAATATGTATTTTTAAAATTTTTACATTGCGTGAGCACATAATTAAATCCCTCCGAGATAACTCGGACTAACTTTCGCATACAATCTTGGTCCTAGATCCCAGAATATTTTTTGTTCTTAATCATCAAAAAAAAGCAGATTTTTTTTTTTTTTATCAATTTCTCGGGAACTATATTTTTCCTCGTAAAACAGCTAGTACCGTTAGATTCGTATTTAAATGGACTACGTTCGGGATCGTTTTCGAGAAATTCTCTTTTTTCACATATTTTCAGAGGTTTTGGGAAAAAGCGTCGCCAAAATCGGAGCTAAAATTAATTTCTCGGGATATGATTTTTCTAAACATTTATGCCACATTTCGTCAAAATCGGCCTAGTAGTATATAGGCTCCACTCGTCTCCACAGACAACACATATTTTTTAAACAGATCAGACAGACATTTTTTTTAGACTCGGGGGACCTCAAAACGTGTAATTTCTCTTTATATTATAGATAGTAAATTACTTATCCGATTTGAAAAATTTGGATTTTTTTTTAAAGCTGTCCAAAGATCGTCCCATCTTAATTTCAACCATCTGCGCATACTTAATATTATATAAAAACAACTGGCCTCCTCCCCCTTAGAAAGAAGCTATGTGCCACACTAATTGACAGACAATTTTACTTAGCTCAAATTACTGTTTACTGTACTCAAGGTTTCAAATAAGCCAGGTTTCATTTACTTTTTTTTTTCATTACTTGTTTAATTATATTTAATATCAAAGCTATAGTCACGTTATTTCGACTGCAGAGTACTTGACAGCACAAATTCAATTCGATAAATATGTTTCAAAATCTTTTACAATTTGATAAATTGTCAAAGATCAAGTTATCAGATGTTACATGGAAATTATTATAAATAATTTATATCATTTTTTTCAGTCTTAATAAAGCGTCAGTAGTGAAGCGTTCAAATGTGTGTGTGTTGTTAATAACTTTACTAAAATTATAATAACTTTACTAAAATTGTAATAACTTTACTAATAGCTAAATAATATTCCCATTTATATTATTTTTAAATTAATTAGTTTTTAAATCTGTCTTTTACCTTTTTCTTCCAAAGTATAAAACCAAGTCAATGGATCAAAGAAAAATTGTTTGAGAAAGCTTCTGATGAATATCTAAGATAAATACTCGAATCCTGTTAGACGAGTTGTAAATGAAAAGATATTGGAAGGAACAAAATTACTTTTATCTGATGAAAGCTAATTATAGTTATAGAGTCATTTAAACTCAGCAACATGCCTTGTCTTTATCACCCACGACTCATTCATTAATCAAACTAGGCAAACATGTAATTAAAACAGCCATTTAAACAAAATGTATGCATCGACTTAATACCGTCATTAAGTTTGTAAAAGACTTTAATAATAAAAAGAATTTGGAATTAATATACAAAAAAAAAATCGCTGAAAGGTTTTTATCTTAAAAGAAAAATTGACGAGGAAATCAGTGATTAAATAATAGTTTTTTACACGTAAAGTTTTACGTAACATGTTTATACCTTTTACATAAAGAAATCAATGAAGTTAGAACAATTTAAGTTAGGCCTTCTCGTTCTTTAAATAATGGTTTAAATTTCTGTTACGTTACATAACGATTGTTTTGTTTTTTACAGAATTTGTTTTAAAATTTTGTGTCTAGCCTAAAGATGCTATGATTTTAAAGAGTTGCTGATAGAAGAATTTCTCACTATTACTCCCTTTAAATTAATTTCTGTAAAACGTATTTGAAACTGCATTATCTGTCTCCTCATCTTTATATTGGATTTACTCTAAAGGTGGCCATACAAAAAGGAAATCCTCAAAGAAAAAAATCCTCCGGGATTTCCTTGAGGATTTTTTCGACCAAACCCTTGTCACACAAACCCCTAGTCACATACGGAAGGATTTCCTTGAGGATTTTCTCTACCAAACCCTAACCATACGGAAGAATTTCCTTGAGGATTGTCTCTACCAAACCCTAGTCACGTACGAAAGGATTTCTTTGAGGATTTTCTCTACCAATCCCTAGTCACATACGGAAGGATTTCCGTGAGGATTTTCTCTACCAAACCCTAGTCACATTGGTAGGGACTAACCCTAGTCACATACGAAAGGATTTCCTTGAGGATTTTCTCTTCCAAACCCTAGTCACATACGGAAGAATTTCCTTTAGGATTGTTTCTACCAAACCCTAGTCACATACGGAAGGATTTCCTTGAGGAGCTCCTCAAGGAAATTCTCCAGAAAAAGCCTTCGGGATTTTCTTTACCAAACCCTTGTCATACATGGATTTTCTCTACCAAACCTAGTTGAAAAATTCTAGTAGAGTATGTTCCAGAAAAATCATATAAACATCTGACCATCTAACCATGCAGGCTGTAAATATGGTCCCATTACATAATTTTCAACAATCCCAGCCATGATGATGTACCTGTGAACGGCGTGAGGATTTTCTTCACTCCAAATGTGGCGTATTACGTATTGTATATCACTGGAAAAGTCCTGGGGTGACAGTGGATTTATTTGATTTGATCTCGACACTAAAAAATTTCTGGTTACTTGATAATTAATGTAAAATGTTTATTTTAGTGTCCTCTATTCTTTCTGAAAATTAGGAGTAGTTATTCTGTGACACCATGTATAATATTTTAGAGAATAGCATATTTATCAACATATATTAATTTCTTGGTATAATAACAGATGCAATGTCTTTTACCAGTATTATTTTGATCTCTCCTCTATATTTTAGAGTTAACTTCATCTAGTGTTGAATTAACATGTTTACGGCTTTGCAGTTTTTTCAGTAATCAGATATCATTCTCATAATGATATACTAAAAGAAGAATAGCAGCGAATAAGTATGTTTGTGAATTTATTATTGATAAGCTACATAATTAAATAATAAATTTGACTTGAAAAAAATAACCAAACACTTTCTTAAATGAAAATAATTTAACTATCCCATAGTAATTTTAGAAATGTCGATCAATAGCGTGCTTCCCAAAGGTTAAATGATAAGTTGGTGAAACTAACTTGTCTTTTTTCTCCTGTTAAATATTTAATCATTAACAAATGTTAAAACGCACTTTAATTAAATTTGGGAATTCTATGACTTTCATAATGATTTTTTAAGGTAATTATGAATTTGAGATCACTGTCGGAAAATATATAATGAATTGCTATTGCTATTTACATTACATATACATTTATTTAATGTAGTGCTATTGTTTTATGTAATGTAAATATGTTTCAAGCTTTAGAATTTGTATTATCAGAATCATTTACACTTTAAAAGTGGTAATAAAGAACTTATGTAATTCGCTAAATGGTTTTGATAAAATGCTTTTACTGTAGCGAAAAGAGAATAATGCTAAAATATTTTTTGTGAAAGGTCGACAAGCTAAAGTGTAATTTGTCACTTGAGTTCCATCTCGAGAATTCCAACGGTGGTGGGTACAAAGTATAAATTGGATGTCTCACAAATGCTTAATGTGGGGACATTTCCGAAAAGGCAAAGTCAAAACGTCCGTTTAATCCGATTCAGACTTGAGATATTTTTTTCTTTTTTTACATTCTGAAGATGGTTCCGGGTAAGCGGTAGTGAATTCTGGGTTGTAACTGATGGTTGTTTGGAAGGACGGTACTTTTAAAAAGACCTGAAGAATATTTGGGTCAAATGTTGAAACTTCATCTCGCTATGTTATAAGATTCCCTTGAACATTCCATCAGACGTAGTTGAAGGCATTCTTGTTGAGGCATTCTGTCTTGTCCCTTGTCCTCAAATAAATCTTGACCTTTCTGATCGAGTGGGAGAAGTCGGTTGTTAAAACGGAATCCAGTGCACTGTTGCAGTCACAATTAAATCCGACCGATCTTAATTTAGATACAAATGAAAACGAGTCAGTCCACGCTAAAATTAGTCCATCTCCAGTCTACCTATCACTCCTATTAGGAGACAAGCACTAAAATTATAAAACTCGGACTGGAACCAAGAATAATAAATGAAATGTTTTAGACTGACTGCCTTTCAAAATTGCTTGTTAACTGCAGAGGCCAATTGCAATATCATATACGAGAATGTTCCTCAAGTTTTTAATTTAATTAATTTGATAGAAAGCCATAGCTTTAGACAAAGTCAGAGTTCAGATGTCTAAATTTTTTACTGTCAATTAAATAATATATTTGATTAAAAAATTGACACCGAAAGGTCTTCTAAAATTTGGGTCAATACTTGTAGTCCAGTCGACAAGTACATTTTACCTTGCAAAAGGTCATAAAAACGTTGTTTCTTTTTTATATTGTATATACCTAGACATTAGTTAAAACCCCAAGTTTTCGACCTCCTAGACCCTGTGCTAACCCAGAGGGGGCCAAAATGTGAGAAATTTTAGTGTATTTTTTAGTTTTTTCTTTATAGCCTTTTACCTATAAGTCCTGGATAAAAAGGTGTTCGTATCTTTCTTGTAGAGCACTAAATATGCAACACTTTTTATATTTTATATTTTTTCCTAAACACTATACTTTCCGAAATATAGAGCTTCAAAGATGCAATATTTTTTGTAAATATCAAAATTTACATTTTTCTGAAGACGAAAGGGGTCTATTTTTGTTATCCCAACTATCCCAGTTAGATTTTTTGGGAATATTCTACCTATGGAAGTACAAATAACCACCACTAACCACAACTACTAACCACTAGTAACCAATACTAGTAACCACCACAAACCAACAATAAACTAAATTTTCGGGTGTTTTTGTTTATCCTTTCTTGTAGAGCACTAAATTTTGGAACTATTTTTATATTTCACACTTTTTCTTAAACCCTATACTTTCCGAAATATTGAGCTTCAAAGATGCAATATTATTTTGAAAATATCAAAAATAACATCTCTTCTGAGGACGAAAGGGGTCTATTTTTGTTATCCCTCCCACCCACAGTCAGATTTTTGTGTATATCCTACCTATGGAAGTACAAATAACCACCACTAACCTCCGCAACGTGGGTTTTGCAGTTATTAAAAAAAA
>KZ652499.1:6745-21279 GCA_001010745.2 Gerris buenoi | reverse complement strand
ATAGGAGAATCTCGCCAAACCTTTAAAAATAGGATGAAGCAACATGAGGGAGACATTAAAAATAAATCAAATAATACCGCTCTTGCTGCACATGCTTTAGAACTAAATCATATTCCAGATTTTAAAAATGCAAAAATATTAGAAAAAGAAAACAATAACTATAAGAGAAAATTGCTAGAAGCTGCATTAATCGCAGGTTACCCCAAAAACGTCAACTTTAAAACTGACTCAAAAGATCTAAATAAATTTTATTCAGGAATTATTAAGGAACTTAAAATTGAATCTAAATTCATTATTGTTTAAAATTAAAAATATAACTTATACTTCATTTAATATTGTATGATAATTGTATACCTTAATTTATTCTGCCCCATATTGTTATTTAAGAAGTGTGGAACCTCTTAGTCATTTTTTAAAATTTTTTAAAATTTAATTTTTATGTAATTAATAATATAGTCAGGTATAATGTTGGTTTGTAAATGAAAATAATTTATGTTCAATGTTTAATTTATTTATTTATTTATTTAATTATTAAAATAAGATCTAAATTTATTAATTTTAATAATAAAGTTAATGTATAGTAATTGTTAAATTAATGAATTATCTAAATTGTAAAGGAGTAAATGTTAAATTTATGGGTTTTATGTTGGTTATTTGCAAAGCTTTTATAGTAATTGGAATGATTCTGGGTTAATTCATATAAGGAGGAACAATGTAAAATCTAGTCAGTCATGTATCAGAGAGCAGAGATTGATCATGACTCAAAGTGATTTTTCTTTTTCTTTTTATTTTATTTTAAATCAGTTGTCAGTTGACAGTAAAGTGGTGTGTAGTGACATTTTACTAGATCAGTAATAATTTTTAACAATTTTTTGACTTATTTTATATACATAAAATAAAATGTTCAGGTATGTAATTGACTAAAATATTTTATAACTCAGCATGACCAATTTAATATAATTTATATTTAATTCATTTCTATATGTATAATTTTTAATTTATTATTGTAAAAGATCGATTGTAATTTTAAATTGTTAATTTTCAGGTTTTGAAAATGTCTCAAATAGGAGATGAAATATCACCAAATAAATATTAATATATAAAAAAGCAAATTGTTAGCTTTCTTTTTTATTAATTTTAATTTTTTAATAAACCCCTGAAGACTCAAAAGATAAGAATATAAATATACTGGTATAGTTGGGATAGCAAAAATAGATACCTGTCGTCTTCAGAAAAAATGTAAATTTTGATATTTACAAAAAATATTGCATCTTTGAAGCTCTATATTTCGGAAAGTATAGTGTTTAGGAAAAAATATGAAACATAAAAAGTGTTGCAAATTTAGTGCTCTACAAGAAAGATACGAAAACTTTTTATCCAGGACTTATAGGTAAAAAGTTATAAAGAAAAAACTAAAAAATACACTAAAATTTCTCACATTTTGGCCCCCCTCAGGGTTAGCACAGGGTCTAGGAGGTCGAAAACTTAGGGTTTTAACTAATGTCTAGGTATATACACTATAATAAAGAAAAAAAAAGTTTTTATGACCTTTTGCAAGGTAGACCCTCATTTTTAATACCTGTCGACTGGACTATTGAGACTTAATAGAATTTGAATGCAATAGAAACGTCTCATTATTTTTCTTTGGTCCATCATAAAACATAAATTTTAAGTAAAGAGGATCGGGTCTGGCTCAAAAAACTATGATAAGCAATAAAAAAACACAGTCTAATTGCTCAATGAATTAATAATCTGTTATAATTCTTCCATACACAGCTACATTAGAATCATAACTATTGCCAACCTATACCCTCAATGAATGTCAACGTAAGTCTACAATGAAATAAGTATCAGTCATATTGTCCATAAAAAATAAAATATTATAATTAACTGTATCTGAGTATATAAAACTACTGTTTGATTTATTATGATTTGCTTGCTGAAGTTCGCAATTTAAATCGAAAAACTCAATTTCAATAAAGCTCGAGCAATTGAGGTTGGCCGTAAAAATAAATCAGTCCATGGTCAGTAGTTCACCTTTATACCACTATTGAAATTGAAAGTGTATTAAGATTTGAACATGTACCCAAAGCCCGGACCATATGATCCATTCATCCAAGCAAGGCTGTTAATAAATAATAAGAGTTCTAAGAATAAATATAAGACTTCTTCGATTAATGCTGAAAGAATAAATTAATATTTTGGCAGTATACATAACCAAAGTCAGGTTATCTTGTCCTAAACAAGAATAATTACAGACTTAATTCCATTTAAATCTTCTATGTGTCATAATACGTTTTAACTTTACGACTCTTGTGTTTTAACCACTACGATATTATATTATGGTATATATAATATTGTGGATATATATATTCAAAGAGCTGTTTATATTTTAAACAATTAATTATTAGGCAATTATCGATAATGAATCATACAACAGATAATGCATTAAATATACAAATATTAATATGCAATTAAGAATTAGTATATAGGTATCATGGATAATTTTCTTTTCTTTAATTTTAAAACTTTTTTGCAACTATTTAGTATGTATAATTCATTAAATATAAGGTTTGTTCCAACCACACTTCAAACTAGTTTCAAACTGTACGACGCATGCGCATTAGCGAAAAACGATCAAGTGTGGTCCGATGCGCATGCGTCGGACAGTTCCAAACCAGTTTGAAGTGTGGTTGGAACAAACCTATAATATACAGTAACAAGCCAATGTTTTAAAAGCAGTTATGGAGCAAGCAAACAATAAGCGAAGATATTACCTAATGCGGTAAATCTTACAAAATGAAATACAAATTAAATTAAATTGATTTCATAATTAGGCGCATTGCACCAACATTCTTATATTATATACAAATATGCTCAAGCACGCACAAATACACACGAAAAAATAAATACATTTATAAATACATAGATATTTGTGCATTTATACTTTAAGGGACCAGATTATCTCGGGGCCATCTTAGCTTCAGACGTTGGATTGGACAAGATGGTTATTCTAATTAAAAAAGGGAATATTATGGAAGTAAAAATAACAGGATTTAGTTAGGACGGGAACGAAAGGTTCTTTAAGATCATTATGGAGTGTTAGGTTTGAAACATAGAATGGGGGATTAGTAATTTTCAGAGAATCTTGGACAGCAAGGATTGGTTTGGGAATTAGAACGTTTCGTAGTGCCCCATAGATCGATGTCATAAGTTTAAATTGGTTTTATTAATATTTATCTAGAATTGAAATGTATTATTTAAACTTTTTTACGTATATTTAATTAAATTAGTATTTATCAAATAAAATAGCCCTAAAATATTTTTTGATATTGATCAGCTAATACAGTTTTAAGCAATCCAAAAATATCTAACCTAATCGTCTCAGCAATCAATTTCGTATTTGAAATTGTATCTGAATTTAGTATCTTAACAAGAATAAATGTCGTTTCTTGTAGCGGCAACACTGATTTATAAATAATATTAAAATAATCAGATTGAAAATCTAATCATCTATGCACATGGAAGTAAACAAATAATTTAGTTTAATATAAATTGGATAAAATTATAAGTTTCTTAAGAGTTTGGACAGTTGCAGTAACAGACAAACAATAAATAATGTGGGATATAACTATGTTACATGTATCATGTTGCCTAAACCACTGGCTACATCCAACTCTAATTTATTTAAATTAACGTAAAACAGGTACAAAGGCTAAAAAAATAAATCGAATGTATTTATATTTTGCTTTTACCAAGGCTAAGAGAATTTAATGAAAGGAAGTCAGAGTTGTGGTTAATTCAAAACAGATGGTGTCACTATACTGCAGGGAGTTTGAAGTAACTAACAAGAGACAGTTATACTAAAGAGGACCGAATTTTATGGTTCTTTCAGACCGTTCCTCTTTTTTCACTCTGGATATTTAACGAGCTTGATCTGACGAACGTTCTCCAGAAGTGTTTAACAGCTTTATAGGTCGTGCTCGGGATTTATTTGGTTTATTTAAATCTTTTTTCTCAAAGCGTTTAAACAAGGATAAATCTGTGTTACAACGCTTGTTAAAGTTGTTTTTCAGAACGATTTAAACAAGTATATTTTTACTTTCTCATATAAGTAGTGTATATTATAAAGAAAAAGTATTTTGTGATAGCGCGAAAATTAATTTTTTGAGATTTTAATGGACTTACTCATTTTGTGGTCCTCTGAGTCCAAAAAAGTAATTTTTTAAACAAATGTCTGCTTGTCAAACGCGTAGAGCCTAAACTACTGAGGCGATTTTGATGAAAATTGGCATTCATGTTCAGAAATCAAGAAATAAATTTTAGCCCCAAATGCGCTACTTCTCAAAAACTCAGAAAATACGTGAAACAAATTAATTTCTCGAAAACCCCGAAAAACCCGTTTCGATCCCGGCGAAACGTAGTCCATTTAAATGCGAATCTAACGGTACTAGCCGTTTTCCCAGGAAAAATCTAGTCTATGAGGTATTGAATAAATAAAATAAAATAAATCTCAAAATAAATCTCATTTTGAAAATAAATCTCATTTAAAAAAAAAGAAAATAAATCTCATTTTGTCCATTTATATATTTATCTAAAATGTATTCCATTTAAAAAAAAGGATCTACGATATAAGCCGTTTTCGCAGGACTAATCTAGTTTCGTTTCCTAAGAAAATAAATTTAAACGGGGACGGAGAAAGGCCGGGTTCGATTTTTCGCCGAAGAGGTTATTTTTATGAAAAATTTTGACGAAATGTGTTTTAATAATTAAAAGTACCTACGAAAACACGAAAACTAATAAATGGAAAACACTGGGATTATGATCTTGTATACGAGAAAGTTTGCCTGAGTTGTCTCGGACCGATTTTTAGTACTATATTTTGCTACCTTACAATTCTTTCTTTTTACAAGTTCTACGTATATGACAAAATAAAAAGAAATAAAAAAAACATTGCAGCAAAGCTACAATTTCGAAACAACAAAAGCTATCACAAAAATAAACAATTACAAAATTTAGATTATATCCTAAGCTAGGGCTCCACTGGCAGTAATTTACAGCTTTTATGAGCAGTATTTTACTCCATATTTTCTGCAATAAAACAGAGTGGCTACATTTAATGCGTTTTAAAACAACTACTTCGGTCTGGTGCTGGCTCCACCAGCAGTTAGTTGCGTGAAGTAAATGTGCTGGGGCAAGACAATTTTTGCCACATCATAAATGAAAATGGCACTGCCAGTGTGTTGTTCGTAATTCGATGTAAAAGATTGATCCACTTAACTTTAATCTTATATAACCTTACCGTTAAGCTCTATAATCAAGAACATATTCAAAATCGAAATAGAAATCACACAACTGGAAAAGCGTCAAGTTAAGACGGCAGGTTCACAGTAAATAAAAATACCAGCCTTGGCAGGCATGTTACTGCTGCAGTATAATTCTGCTGAGAAATAGGAACCGGCCTATTTTCGGCAGTTTGACCTTGATACTTTCCGTCGTTCGTTCTGCACAGTAAAATAAGACTGCATTCAGAAAAAGTGTGCTTCTAAAATTCAAGTAATATTACTTGAAATTTAGAAGCACACTTGAACAGTATAATATTATACTGTTCATACAGTTGTAAATTACTTTCAGTAGAGCCCAGGCATTAGGGTCTGTAAAAGTTCATGAATAAAAACTATTTAAATCTTATGAGAGTTTATAATTGACATTTTTAGAGTACTTAGATATATACACTGCTTCTAAAAAATTTCCTTTTCTGGTATTTTAGAATGATTAATATCTTGGAAATGATTTAAAATGGATTTTAGCGCTGTGGAACAAAGAAATTTACAATTTAGCAGTGTTTTCTTATAGTACTATATTTCGCCACTAAAGGTCGACAAGGAAGTTATGGGAGCGCTAGTGTTGTTGTTATTGTGTCATGTATAGTCAGTTTAAAATAAAATAGACCTCTGTCAAAATACAATCTTGTTTTTTTTTATTAAAAAAAAGTTGAGAAGTGGGGAATTTTGTTTAATTTATTTATTTCTTCTTAACATCTCATTCATGTTGCTTCACCTTACTTTTGTAATTTTGTGAAATTCGTGGTTTGAATGAAAATTCATTAAATGCTTCTTTTTAATTTCTTTCTCAAACCATTTGGTTAAGTTATTTCCTTCTTATTCCTTCTATTCTTAATTACTGTGACATCTAAGTAATTTAGGCAATTTTCTACCTCAATTTCTTTAGTAAATATAATATATTATCATTAAAACTATTGAGTTCTTTTAAAAAAATGCTCACAAATAGACATTTTTATTATTATTGATATTAGTTGTTGTTTTTTTTTTTCTTAGTTTCTTTTAGGTCTCAATCAACATTGAGTTGTTTGGGTTATATATAACAGACCGGGGGATACGGCCACTTTACTCATTTCATTGATATGATCATCAGTATAATAGTATACGAAAATCTCACCTTTCTACATGGGATTCGAATTCAACAGGTTTGCACGGGTTGAATATTTTAGTAGAGTAGTTTAGTAATTTAGTACTCGACTTCTTTGGACACTTTGTTACTTACTAAATTTATACAGGGAAAAAAACACCGCACTTTTTTGAACACTTATAGCTCAGCTTCTGTAGTAGATAGAGATATGGTGTTTGCGGGGTCTGAAAACTTCGTTCTTCTACTGTAAATTTCATATCTATAACTTTAAAAACGATTCGGTGAAAGCTTTGCAATGACGGTTTGAAATAGGGTCTTTAAAAAAGTCGTTGTCCGGGTAGTGATCTTGTGTAGTATTCTAGTTTTGATAGATAAATTACCGTATGATGGAAGGGGGAGGGGAGTTCTTTGTATGTAAGTGGGAGGGGTTCCTCAGGGTTATAACAAACATTGTAGATGGGTTAAGCACAATTTTTCCTGAAATTAAAGATCAAATGCTAAATTACACGTTTATGCAAAATTATTTTACCCCGTCCCATCTTCAGGCCCTGACTGTTAAAATTACTGTACCTTTTAAAATTACCCTGACTTCAGGCAACACCCAATCGTTTTTAAAGTTATAAATATGAAATTTTAAGTAGAAGAATGTAGTTTTTAGACTCCGCAAACACCTCTCTATCTACTAAAGAAGCTGGGCTATAAGTGTTAAAAAAAAGTGCGGTTTTTTTGGCCCACCCTGTATATTCGACACGGACTAAATTACTCGACCGTTGCTACAAATACTAAAATACTCGACCCGTGCAAACTAGGCTTTAGACATCGGTTTCAGGTCGAGTAATCTAACCACTCTACTAAGCCCTTGTAAATAATTTTTATAGCATTATTTTTTTATTTTGCTAAAGGCAAATACATAATTATTAGAAAATAATTTATAGAACGAAAAAAATGGTGAAACATAAATAAATGCAATTGTTTATTTTAAAATGTAATGCTAATTCAGTAATCATGGGGCTGTATAGCTAATTTATTTAGACTCAATAGCATATCTACGAGTAGAATTTTTCAAAGAAGAGTTTTACAGTATTAAACAAGTAAGGCGCGCTTCACGTACGTGAGGAGAAATTCGCCGGTTTCTGTACGATTAAGTTACAATTATATTGTGTAAAATTTTACTAGTAGCATATTCTTTTTATACACTTCAAGGCCTTTAAATTGATGTAGTACATGTCATGTCCCCCGCCCGCCATATTGAAAATATTAAGTGTAAAAACTCCAAAAATATTCACCGTTATCTTTTATTGATAGTAGGGTCTGTAGGAAATAATTAAACGCTCACTTTTGCAATATTTCGACCCCTCTTTGAGACATCTTCAGGCTGAAAACACATAATATTGTCAATAACTCCAGTTGTACCGTTATCAAAAATGCCGAGATGCACCTGTGTGCCGAATTTTATGTTTCTAGCTATGATAGTTAATGAATTAAAACACGTCAACGGGCAGACGCCAAAGGACAGGCAGACAGACAGATTGACAGAGCCGTCATATAAGTTTCTTTTTGTACATCGTACAGAAACCTAAAACTAAATTAAGGGAAAAATTAGATTTTGACTAAAGTGTCGTATTAATGTGATAGAATATAACTTTCTTGAATTAATATTTTAAATAAAATATTACTTACTTAAATAAAGGTTTTGATTTACTTTAGAATAAAACTTTCTTAAATTAATATTCTTGTTTTACTATGAAGTATGCGCATCTTTGTAGATCAGAGAAATAGAGGAATATGATGCACTACGGGGCACAAAAATAATACGAACAGTGCAACTATGTAGGATAATAACATCTATGTGCTGTACTTTACTACAACATTTTCTTTACACAGATCAATTTAAATTAAATAAATTTCTAAAAAAAAAAAAAAAAAAAAAATCGTGAATCACAATCGTGAACTCTCTTAACTTTAACTGCATACAGTGACACATAATGAAAAAAAAATGTAAGAGGATTCAATATCCACATCTAAGAGTAAAAAAAATAGGAAATTCAAAACTGACTCACTGATATCTTATTGAATGACTCAACCGTGCTGAACTTCAAAAAAAAGGACAAAGAAAACACACATTCTGAGCACTGAGTCAGTCGTCTAGTAGTGTGATCCATATCCGATCTTTTACCAACACATAATCACAGTGTCATAGATTATTTTATAATTAAATTATTTATATGATAGCAATATCAAACTTTGATAGGAACATAAACTCCAACAAAATATTTTTAGTTGTACAACATCATTGGGTTTGGGATCAGAAAAGGCAGAGAGAAATTAAGATATCAATTTATACAATTCTCACTTGCATTCTATTATCACCTACTCAGCTCTTATCACAAACGGTTTCTCATCCTAATGCCTATAAGTAGATTTATCTTTGGTCATATTCAAAGTTTAACTGAATAAAACTCAAAAGTTTTATATGTTTAATGTGCAATAGTAATAATGTTATTAAATATTCAATAAATATCGTTTTCTACAACAATAATTAATTATTGGTCTTTATTAAAACGTAAACTGCAATTAGAGAATTTAATAATAACAGGATTTCAATAAATATTTAGTATTGTAAAATGTCGAAAATACAATTATTATTAGTTTCTTCAAAGTTGGTTTGAAAATTATTAAATTCCCCCAGATCGTTGAAGTTCCACATTTTGATCTCAACTTACTTGGGATTAAGATTGAAGTTGACAATAAGTGGTACATTGGCTTCTATAACACTAAAATGATTCAATTTTAAGGCTTATATACTTCTACGACATATGAAGTATAGCCATTGAACCACCAGCAGTTTAATTACCTTTAAATGATATCTGTGTAATTAATACCAATCGCCTTTTTCTATCGTGGTCTCAAAATAAATGTTCACTCTTAGAATTTTTACTCCTTAACTCTAAGCATTTTCTTTTCACTAGTTAGCCATAATACAACGTTTAATGTATAAGAAGGGCAATTACACATATTTTATTAGCTAGCTCTAAGATTAATGTTAATTTTTTAGTCACTAAACTTCTGACATTAGAGCACCTATAAATTTAATTTTGTCAGCAACTTCTATTTTAATATCTTTCCAACAGAGGCCCGGGTTCAAACCCCGGCGCTGGAGCTTGTTTGTCTCTGATTGTTTCCCGTAGTTAATAATAATTATAATTTGATTTAAATTAAAATTATTATTAAAAAAAAAAATCAAAATCAAAATCAATAATAGGACATTTCTGTGGCGAATTTGACTCGAAATTACACGATCAAATCTTTTAAAATAAACGTCAATGGTAGTCCAATTTTATTAATAACTAAATTTATCCTAGTTATAATACATTTATGTTTATAAGAGAATTTTACATACATGTATTTATATATATTTTTCTTTTTAATTTGAATTTAGAAAATTCCAATGTCTAATGATAGTAGAGGCCTAGATTGACAATGTAGATTGCGATGTATTAAACGTTTTATTTTAACCAGTCTTTAAATGATTACTTTCTCAGGCTAAGTGGATAAGTGGTATATAAACTAAAAGAATAATCAGAAATATTTAAATCTTCATCTCTGAATAGGGCAAGTTATGCAAATGAGAATAAGCATAAACCAGATTACTAAATGCATTTGATAAACACATTCATTTATTAGTATGTTATTTAGAAGGTGACGAGGTGTGAACGCGACAGTTCTGTACAGAATAACGAATGGCTGACTGGGTAATGAGTAAAAGGATCGGGCTCCAGGACCTTGGATCCACTCCAGCCATCTAATATAATAAGATCGTAAAAATTAGAATTTAATCATAATTATTTATTATAACTATAGATTTTTGTTAGATGAAATGAAATCGTCTTAATGAAAGCACTTTAAGTAATGTATAGAAGACAAAGAGTAATTATTATAGGATAATGGTTTAATTCGGTTCATTATTTGGACACGATGCATTATCCATTTGACGCCATGTGTTATCCAGATAGCGTTCCTAGGCGTTAGAAAGGAAGGAGTCAAGGTGGACGTAAGTCTCGCCGTGTGCTAATAAGGCGACAACCGAGTCGGGTAATGAGAGAGTGGGCCGTCCCGTCCAGCGTGGGTGAACTGTTACCGATACACGCACTTCGGTCATAAATCTGCCTGGACCGCGCGGCTCCGAGCTCGGGGGCCGACACCTCCGATATCCCGGTGCGGAGAGGCACCCCCTGCGTCACGTCGACACTCCGATACCGTGCCCGTATTCTCGAGGAGGCCAAGAGATGCGTGGGTGACGCGTTACCTATGCACGCATCTCGCTCGTAAATAATTCCCCGACCGATACTTTACCCGGAGCCCCCAGACACTGTCCCAAGGTCTCGATACCATTCGGGACCACGGATTCGGTCCGAAACCTCGATAAAAAGCGTGGGTGATATGTCAGCTCCACGGATTTACGTATTTCGGTAATAAATAACCGTGTAAACTATATTGTAGCGGGGTGACCCCAAGCATGATTTTCTTAGCCTCGTGTTATTAGAGTTTTTAGGAATTGTCTAAGTTGTAGGATCGCCGGCTTTGCCGCTCCTCCCACTCAGTTGCTCCTCTTTTATTATTTACCCATAAATCTCCGACTCTCTCCACAATTTCTTGTCTTGAATTAATTGGATGCCCATTTCCAAACTTGACCTCTTCATCACGCCTCGAAATATTCTCCAAAATTACGGGTCTGGACCAAAAGCCTGGAGGCAATGTAACCTTCTCTTTTGGTGGATCGTTTTACTTGAATTCTGTAAACCTCAGACAGATAATAACCTTACTTAGCACAACGTTTAATAACTCCTACTAGGTACTGCTCTCATCTTAAAAATTAGACATTAATCATTCTGATTAATAGTATTATTACTTTCTTATAGGTATTTTTATAAAAAATTTAAATTGACCAAAACAAAGTTCATACCTGAAGACTCTATTTACCTAATTCCATCTTCGTCACTTTCCAGCTTTATGGATACCACACGAAACGTCAAGAATACTTAGCCTTCAGATTCTTTTCCATGAATTGTATAACTACTTCCCTAGTATTTTGTCTTAGAATTCTCAGTAATTAAAGCTAGAGTTGAACTTGTTTGTCAAGGTGATTAAGACAAATTTAAACTAAGTGTTTATACTTGTGCAAAAATGTCCTCCTCAATTTTCTATTTTGATTCNCTTTATTCCAAATTAAGTGACTTCATTGTTCATAGTGAATGCAAGCCTTTCTTTATTCCAAATTAAGCGACTTCATTTTTCATAGTGGATAGAAGTACATATTACTTTATTCCAAATTAAGTGACTCCATAGTTCATAGTGGATAATAGTTTTACTTTATTCCTAATAAAGAAACTTCATTCTTCATAGTGGATAGAAGTTTTTGATCATTCCAAATTAACTGACTTCATTGAAGATAGTGGATAGAAGTCTTTCATTATTTCAAATTAAGTGACTTCATTATTCATAGTTAATAGAATTTCTTTATCATGCCTAATCAAGTGACTTCTTCTAGCTTTTTTTGTACGTCAGGTATTAACCAGCAATATATTATATTTTATTAGGTTATATGCATACGCTGTACTTAAGTTCGTTAATGTTACCAAAGTATATTATAAGTATCTTATAAACTTATAACTAATAAAAAAATAAATAAAATTGTAGCTTAATGAAATTTTCGATGGAATTATCATTTTTAATTATCTTTAAACTGTTAAAGAAGAATCAAATATAATCATTTCCTTGACATTATTAACCATCATTATTAGTATAGACTTTCATAATAATTCACAAAATTAACAAAGAGAAATCCTAAATAATAAAAAAAGGAATAGAAACTTTTAGCAAATAGAAGTATTGGTCAGAAAAAATATAAGTTTGAAAAGGGAACAACTTAAGCCGACAATAATAGTTGAACTTCCCACTTCCCCAAATAAAAGCACACAAAGGATCTTGGCCGATGGTGAACTCTAGTACCGCAAGGTCACAAATTTGCATATACAAGGGTTTCTACAAGTGGGTTACCCTTTTAGTTCGGATTAAACTTCTATGATTTCCTTTTACAACGCCACTTCCATTTCTACCCCTCGGAGTAGAGCTAACCAGCCCTAGGAAAAACATACCCCTGATACTCAATAAAAAGACCCGTGTCGGAGGGGACCGCCTCCGACAAAAATGTCAAAAACTATTTTGGAGGTCACACAATTTTTTTTATTTCTAACCCTTTCCCTGGCCAAAAGTTTCTTAACTAGGCCCCATTGTAAACTTAGAAAGACATTTTTTTCAAAAAAAAAAGTTCAGAACAACGGAGTAAATGAGGTGTGCAAAAATGTCCTCCTCAATTTTCTATTTTGATTCAGATAAAGAATTAAATGTTGCTGAAATATCCTTTTATTTGGATAGAACCATTGATTTTTCAACTAAAACTAAATTTATAAAGTAAAGTAAATTGATCGGAAAACATATTTTTCAGTGCATTTTTAGAAGCTCAAAAGGTATATGTTATTAACTTAAAAATCAATTATTAAGCATAAAAAAAACCGATTTCAAATTTTTTTAAACCATATCTTATTATTGGTAAAAATGATGAATATATAAATACATAAAGTTTGCCCAACATTTACTCTTGGTAATTGTTTTGTCCTTACATAATTAAACAAATACTTTTAAATCTTGAACAAACATCTTCATCAAAAATTGAACGAGGACAAAAAATTAGGGTATCATTAGCATGTCTTGTATTGTCAACATGACATTAACCAGTAAATTAATTAATGAGCCATTAAAAAAAAAATCTATATTTCAAGCGAACAATTGCAAAAGAAAGAGAGCCGTACATTAATTGTTTTAACAATGTCTTTTAGATGATACAACACGATTGTATAAGAAGAATGGACAGCAATAACGATTGTGACATGACATTTTTATTCAGGTTATAAACTGAGTTAATAACGAACACATTTTATTTTTAATTCGTACATCCCTCACAAGTTGCAAGAGATTTCAATCTATTAATCCATTACATTACCTGTAGCATTTTTATTTAAATTATCACAGATATCCACTCTGGACTGTTATCTTGTCATGGATACACCGTCTCATCAGGTTGAGACATGACTATCTGGCACACTGTCACTTACAAACAAGTGTTCAACTTGTCTGATTTTTTTTAAATAACATTTTATAGTTTTTTTTCATATATTAATTTAAATATGTGTACTTATTTAAACATATAACTTATTAATAATGAGGTAAAACTTTTTCTTCTTTTTTCATCAAGATGCATTTATAGAGATAATTTTATATAGAGTGAAGAAATATAAAATAAGTCACTGACCTATCAGATAACATTTCTCTCACTACTCTATTTATGTATATAAATATACATTTTTTTACTATTCCATTTTTTTTTATTTTTTTTTTTAATAGGTAAAAGGAAGTAAGGATGTTTTTATTATCTAAAAAAGAACAGGTTTGTTTTTATTTCCTTTCTAAAAATATAAAATAAATAATTGGAATAGAAACGGGGGAGTTGGTACACCTTGTTTAACTCCCTCAATTAAAATTAGTCCGTAGCGGTGGAAAAAAAGAGAAGGAATTTTGTAAATGACTACTATTTGAATGTATTTAAGTTTTTGGATATGTAAACTTTAAAAATGCCTTTAGTCTACGTATTATACCTTTTCAGTATACATTCTTTTCTTGAAGTAGATTCATTATCTTTTAAAAGTTTTATTTTTTTTATTTTATCTCTTTAAGTGCTTTAAACGAAATAAATTAAATCAACTAAAATCCGGACCTCTTTTTATTTAAGACAGCAATGTTTAATCATAGCACGATAGGAGTAATGAGTAATTAATTAATGTTTAATCTACGAAATAAATTAAATTTGTTTAATATAAAAAATAACTGTTTAAATGGACTATGCGATTAATCGAATATTTAAAAAAGCACTGTCCACTTCTCCACAAAATATTTTTCCATTGGGGGCTTACAATTTTTAGAGGTGGTTCGTTATTAATACTTTATTGGAAATACATATATATATATTTTTTTTTTTTTAGCAAATAGAA
>KZ652498.1:130221-141497 GCA_001010745.2 Gerris buenoi | reverse complement strand
TTTTTTTTTTTTTTTTTTTTTTTTTTTTTTTTTTTTTTTTTTTTTTTCAATTTTTAGATAGGTTAGAATTTAAAATTTTTAAACTTTACTTTTACACAATTAGTCTTACTGGTTGAAAATTTTCGCTAAGTTTGCTAAAAAGTATGTTCAAAAGTGTAGATGGTGTGCTAATAGATGTTAAACGATGACTTCATGTTCGATTGTTAGTTGGTAAAGTAGGTAGTGTTTTGATGCTATGTTATCTGATGATGTAATGTATTGAAATGCACATTGTACCACAACTCTCTATTGTATAAGTAAAGTAGTAATTTATATTTTTGTACAATATAATAACAAAGCAATAATCTGTAAAGTTACGTTTTGATGTTATGTCATCAGATGATGTAATGTATTGAAATGTACATTGAAACAAAACTTATCTATTGCAAAATTTGAAGTAGTACTTTTTTTTATCTTTCAGTATAATAGATAGTTTGAAATTTAGTGTTCAGATGCTATGAAACATAATGCAAAATGTACATTGTAACACAATTCATCTATTGTACTACTAAAGTATTAATTTATCTTTTTATAAAATAGTTTGTAAATTACTGTTTAGGTGCTTTGTTACCTGATGATGTAATGTATTGAAATGTACATTGTATCACAAAGAATTTATTGTGCAACTAAAGAATTTATATTTCGAATGTAGTCATTTGAGGTTATGCTATCTGATGATGTAATGTATTGAAATGTTCACACTAAACACATCTACTGCACATTTTTAAGAGTAGTTGTATATTTCAAATCGTTATATTAAATTTTTTAGTCACTGTATTAGGTTATAATATCATTGTGTTTTGTTTATGTTGCAGGAGCTAGGTCTGGCACTAAGAGAAGAGTCACTTTGAAAAGAGATCCTACTGATAAGACTCACAGAAGTATGTCAGCTGTTTTTATTTGATAAAATTACGAACCGTTAAGCATGTTAATTTGTTGGCATTGGGGTTGATTTTATATTTAGAAAAAAAGTAAAATTAAGTAAATTAATTTAAATGTCTATTTTGATAAGTTATTATATCTATTCGAAGAGCAACAAATCAAAACAAACATTTAAAGTTATTTTATCTATTTGAAGACCAACTAATCGAAACTATAATTTTTTATTGGAATAAACGTGATTGCCTTGTTGGCAACGGGCTTCATTTTATATTTAGAAAAAAAGTAAAAAAAAGTTAGATAAGTTATTATATCTATTTGAAGTACAACAAATCAAGACAAACCTTTAAAGTTATTATATCTATTTGAAGACCAACTAATCCAAACTATCATTTTTTTTATTGAAATACATGTGATTCCCTTAGCTTTGCAATAACAAATTAATTCGTGGCATCACCTTGGTCGGGATACTTTTCGATTATATAAAAATGATTTTATCTCGTCTTTTATCTATTTCGTACAATCTAGTAATAATTGGTTTCGTTTTCTTGTTTGTTTTTTAGCACGTGGTTTTGGCATGAGAGTTGTGGGTGGTAAGGTGGGGGGTGATGGAAGACTGTTTGCTTATATCGTATGGACTGTACCCTCTGGACCAGCGGAAAAAGCCGGACTTCAGCAAGCTGATAAGGTTTGAATATTTACCAATGTTATTAAAAATCTAAAATAAAAATGAAAAATATTTGTAACTAGGTATTTTATATTGATTACGAAATTAAATTGGAAAGTTATTATATTTGTTTATTAATGCTTGAAAAATTAGCATACCAGAAGTCCTAAAAGTTCTGAGGGGATCAGCTATGGCCACCATTTTAAGAAATATGTCCTATTTATAGCTTCTTCATAAATATCTAGAAAAATATTAGGTTTGTCATAAACAACTTGGGTTTCTGGTGAAATCCGCGTCACGAAGGGGTTGAAATCCGGCATTTCGCTTCCATTGCTGGAAGCATCTTCAGGGGTGTGGTCCATCTTGGTGCGTGCATTGTGGTATGACATGCACAGTTATGTCAATCTCACTCATATCAACAGGAAGGTTCCCTAAATGTTTCCCTTGAATGTTTTTAACACGTTGCGAAGTATAGTCCTAAACCCGTTCTAACCTGACATTATGTTATTACAGTACAATGTTAGCACCTGCGTGTAAAACCTGACCTAAATGATTCCCGAGCCATCCGCGGGACGTTACAAAGAACGGTACAAATAAGGGGGGTTGGAACAAACCTAATGTAAATTAAAGCTGAGAAAATATTCTATAAGAGTATGTCTGTACTTTTTTTACGTTTAAATTGTTAAAACAATTTTTAATTAATCCAGTTTACGTAAAACCTCAAAAAATAAATATAGTTTTAAAGTAAATTTTCAAGGCTTACCCATAGTTAATTTTTATCTATTTTCAAAAATTAAAAAAATATTAATTGCATTTTATTATCGTTCTTCTGTGGTCTGTGCAAACGTGTGAAGCTTAAATTGCTGAGCCGGTTTCAATGACATTTGATGTACGTAATCAAGAAAATTATTGTTGTTGTAAAATGTTTTGTTTTGTTATAGGTTTTGGAGTGGGGCGGAGTTTCTCTAGTTGATAAGACATTCGAAGAGGTCTGTGCTATTATGGACCGCACAGGAGATGCTGTCGATCTACTTGTCGAACAAGGAACTGATCTGTGAGTTATAAATGTATTTCTTGAATTACTATTAGAGAGTCAGTTACGGTAGTTCTGATGTGCTTATGTGCACAGGGTTCTTGAACGAACCAAGGTAGAGATCATTGCAAGACTCATTTTCTAACTGATGCAGTATCGGTTATCCCCATTATCAAAAACAGATTCGTTGTGTGTTCAAGGATTCGTTGAAGTCCAGAGGACAGTGTGCAAAAAAGTGTCTGTCTAACATCAAGCTAGAATTTTGTGTATAAGTAAATCTTTTGGTGTCTTTTAAGAATATTCGGTCGGCTAAGTTTGTCTGCGGTACATATCTTGGCAATAGACATTTTTAAAAACAAACCGATGGCCCTTCAATTATGGTGGACAATGTGATATTCATGATCCTGAGTACAAAATTAGTTGGTAGACCGAAAATCGTGTTGATGTTAGTTTGTCACATGATAAGTGACTTTGATTAGGAGTAATATTTGAATAACTAACCTGTCAAGTCACAAACCAACATATCAACGTGTTTTTGGTCTACCAAGTAATTTTGTACTCAGGATCATGAAAATCACATTGTCCACCATAATTGGCGGGACATGGCCACTCTCCGGTTTGCCTATTGGAAACCCTTGTCCCGCAGACCACATATTCTTTAATGGCTCCAAAAGATTAACTTATACACAAAATTCTAGCTTGACACTTTTTTGCACGATATCTCCTAGACGTTTAGTATGGATTTAGCTTCGAACCTATTTATGCACCCTTAAAAGTGCCTATATACCTAAAGTTGCTTCCTTCATACTTGAAAGATTGCTACGTTATCAATATTGCTTACACGACTATTAGTAATGTTTCTTACAGAGTTAGGGAATATATCAAAATATGTGAGTAACCTTTATTTAACAGTTAGTATAACATTCATATGCACATCTTCCTTTGCTGAGTAATAGCACCAAGAATCATAACTAATTCAGCCTGTAAATACCTCATTGTTGTTTGTCATCAACAATGTTCACAACAAAAACCATTCACACTTCAAACAACTTGGAGTAGGAGGCCACAAAAAACAATGCACACTACAAATTACTTGGAGTAGGGGGCCACAAAAACGATTCACACTACAAACAACTTGGAGTAGGGGTCCTCAAAAGGTTGAGTAGGAGAGCAGTTAGCTTTCAATCATTAAAGTTAAGAAGCATCGGGGAGGTTACAACTTGCACGGGTTACCACAGTATTTGTGTTCATACCCGGACCGGGCCTCCACTCACTGTTCGTCAGTATCCATCCCCGGTTCCATTCTTGGTTAATCCAACTTAAACTTACGTCTAAACTTGACATTAAAAACTAACTACAACACACAATCACACATTTTATTAGTGCTCTATAAATTTATGAAATGGTCCCTTTAAATAATACTCTCCAGAATATCTTTTATTCATCCTCTTTATTTATTTGTTTTTTATTACGCTAATTGTTTTTGTTTATTAATTGAATTTGTAGTCATTGTTTTTTTTGCTTGTTACAGGAGGATGTGTGATCTGTTAGATGAACCATCACCTTCCAATGTGAGGAAGAACTCAGGAGATGCTGTTACTCTACAACTAGGTTAGTTTTGACTGCTTAACTTCAGTAGAAGTATATACGAGTAGTAACATAGAATGTTCTTTAAGTTCCAATTCAAGGCACTTTTGATAGTCAAAAGTTATTACATAAGTTTATAAGTAGATTAAGATGGTTTTAGGTTGGTTGAGGTGGTAAAATGTGTTTAGAGGTGGTAACAGGTGGTTGGATAACACCCAAATAACAAAGATCATACATTTTCATTAAACTTATATTCTAACATTTGTTTTTCCACAGTATTCCGCCAAAAAATAACAGCTAGTCATAATTATACTCTGTTGCATGTTTTACAAAACTTATTTACATTAAAGGTGTACACAAAATGGATGGGACAAGACCACTCTCCACCGGTCTGTGTGCTAAGCTAAGTCTCACAATGAACTAAGCCGACCACATATTCTTATTTTAAAGAGGACCAAAAGATTGTCTTATTCACCACAATTATCACTTGATCCACGCTATCTCCTGGACTATATGGATCTGGGAATCTTTGATTGCATGGATTGGATGTGGTATGAGTTAGACAGTTTGGTGCAGCTTCACAAATTGATGCCATATGTCCAATCCATGCAGGTTTGAGTATTGTGGTCTATATGATTACTTTGTTATGTATGTTGAGTTTGAATTTTTTGTTAAAGAGCTCTTTAAAAGTTTATAACGAGTGAAAATGCGTTTTTGTAGTCTTGATGTGCCCATGTGAGTCAACGATCAAGGTATATCCCGGCACTTCTTTAGATGGTTACTCCCCTTATAAAGAAAAAAAAGGGGAGTAACCATCTAAAGAAGGTATACGGAGTATTCTTCTTTAGATTGTTACTCCCCTTATAATACATAACTGTGATATTCCTTTGTCCCAAAGTACATTGGACTTAGCATCCCTTTGGCTTAATAGTTATTTAGTCAAAGTCATTTACATTCTAAAAAAACACAGGGGAGTAACCATCTAAAGAAGTACCGTATATCCCAAGGTAGCGGAGAGTAAATAGGTAGATGTTTGATAAGAATTCGGTTGAGGAAAACTGGAACGCGAACGTTTCCACGTGTTAAGAAATAGGTCACATGGACACGTTGACTTATATATTATGCTATGGGCCATCCTTTCAGCCACATTAAGAGAAGATGAAGCTGCTCCTGAACGAGATTAAAAGTTGTACGGGATTTTTTATCAGAGGTGCACAATGCACATATCGTCAAGTGATCAAGGCTGGTGTAGTCATAAGAGAGAAATAAAAAGTGATCATTATAAAATTAATTCAGTCTTATAATTTATTATATTTCTTTCATTTTTACTTAATTTGTAATCCAAGGTTCGAGCTCATCGAATCCCAAATTCAACATCAGTTTTCACTGCCCCATTATACTGTCTATGTTCTCGAATGCTCCAGGAGGTGATATCACCCACTTTAGGAACCTATGCTCTATTATAAACATAGTCAAATCCTTTATGTACTTTTAGTGTCTCTTCCATCAAATTTTCTTTCTATATTCATTCTAATGCGTGATTGTTGGCTTGGATTGGAGATCTTCCTCACTATACCAAATGCGGCAGCCCTTTCTGCAAACCTTTTTTTGTGTGCTTTTAAAAAAATGTTGAAGAGAAGTATCAAACGAATTTGGTTAATTTTGTTCTCAGCTGACGGAGATATGGACAAGTCCCCAGCTGTTTCACCAACTCGGAGGAAGCTACCAAAGACACCGGTATAAACAACTCAGCTTGTTCACACAGCGTGCTGTGGTTCACAGAGCATGCATTGGTTCACACAGCGTGATGTGGTTCTAACAGCGTGCTTTGGTTCACACCATCTGTTCTAACGTTTTACCCATATTATACAAAAGATATTTTCTTTTTCCTAAACCCTTGTTTACTAAAACATGGTGGTAGTTACAATATTTTCTTTCCGATATTATCAAACCCAGTCGCTCTCTTCCAAAATTTTTGAACAAAATTCACTAACAAATTGATAAAAACTAACTGCTTGCGTTTTCAATTGTTTTATTTATAATAGAGAATTGTTTCAGTTTTATATTATAACCTTGTTAAAAACCAACTAGTAATAACACTTTTACAAAAAAGAATTGCTAATTTAGTTGTACAACAGATGAATTACATCACAAAGTACATTTCAATACATTACATCATCTGGTGAAATAGTATCTAAACACTACATTACAAATAATTGCACAAAATGATAAACAATTAATACTTTAGTTGTACAATAGATGAGTTTCAACGAACATTTACATCAAATCTGTTTTTGTTTTAGCATTTACAAGTAGTAATATTCCAAAATAGAACTCAATCCTTTTGAATTTAGACTTAAACAATTCTCTATTGTCCTACGAAGCACTTACTAAATCTAAATCACTTTCTATCATGCTTTAAAGTACAATAAAGTAATCAGTTTTAAGTCTAATAATTGAGATTGTGAAGATGTTTTTAAAAAATAAAAGTTTTATAATACTTTTATTACAAACTAACTCTGTGGTGCAACAGCTTGTGAAGTGCCTAGGCCTTCCGAAGAACTTTTATTACATTCAAATAAATAACCTATTAATAAAAACATGAAATTTGGACTAAAGTGCATCGTAGGACAGAAAAATTATTTAACTTATATCAAATTTTGACCATTAATATTAGATGCATGGATTTTTAATTGTCGTATTCTAATCGTTTATGATGTTATCAAACTTAAATTATTATACTTAACTTATATTTAATTTTGTTATTATTATTATCATTTTATATTTTANTGTATATAAACATTTTTGAATTTATACTACTTGTAATTAAATATACAAGTTAAAAGTAAATTTTGGACTTAATTGTGAAATAATAGAAACAAAGATAATTTTTAATTACTATTGATTAGAAATTATTTAAATAAAATTAATACTGATTATACTAATACACCCTTTTTTTAATAACTAGTATTACATCTAATTACAAATTTATTATTTTCAGTGAAGTAAGTTTCTTTATTTATTAATAATTTAAAAACAATTATTAGCTTCACTGAAAATAATAAATTTGTAATAAGATGTAATACTAGTTATTAAAAAAAGGGTGTATTAGTATAATCAGTATTAATTTTATTTAAATAATTTCTAATCAATAGTAATTAAAAATTATCTTTGTTTCTATTATTTCACAATTAAGTCCAAAATTTACTTTTAACTTGTATATTTAATTACAAGTAGTATAAATTCAAAAATGTTTATATACAAGTAATATGAATGACAGCCATCCGATCAGCAAAATTCATCGACCTTTCTTTGACGAATATATAAATTTTTCGAAAAAACCAAAAATGAAATCAGCTAAACCACAATATAGTAAATTATTATTAATTATAATACACAAATAGTAAATTTTTATATGTAAACAAGCTACGCTGTAATATCACACATTGAAAAAAAAAAAAAAAAAAATCATATCTTTTTAAATATAAAAATATTCTATATTCTTATAATACAGTCATAATTATATATTAATATACATGTTTTAATTGAATATAGAATCTTTCAATGCAAAAAGGAAAAAAAAAAAATAATTTGAAGTACATACATACATAATTCTCTCCTTTACTGATAAAATCTAATAAAATTTAATTTTATTCAATTTAATATAATATTTGCACAGAAACGTGTAATTTATGTGTAAAAATTCATATTGTAGAAAAAAAAAACTGATCTACAAAATTAATTTAACACAACATAAAACGTTTGAATGAAATGAATTCAAAAATTATAAATCTGGTGTACATAATTCATTTATAGGACATATTTAATGGTTGTACAGAAATCATTAATAGAAAATAAATATGCTGTACAGAATTAATTTATAAAATATAAACTGTTGTACTGAATTCAGTAAAACATAATTCATTCAAATAAAACTGAAATACAGAATTCATTCAAATAAAACTGAAATACAGAATTCATTCAAATAAAACTGAAATACAGAATTCATTCAAATAAAACTGAAATACAGAATTCATTCAAATAAAACTGAAATACAGAATTCATTCAAATAAAACTGAAATACAGAATTCATTCAAATAAAACTGAAATACAGAATTCATTCAAATAAAACTGAAATACAGAATTCATTCAAATAAAACTGAAATACAGAATTCATTCAAATAAAACTGAAATACAGAATTCATTCAAATAAAACTGAAATACAGAATTCATTCAAATAAAACTGAAATACAGAATTCATTCAAATAAAACTGAAATACAGAATTCATTCAAATAAAACTGAAATACAGAATTCATTCAAATAAAACTGAAATACAGAATTCATTCAAATAAAACTGAAATACAGAATTCATTCAAATAAAACTGAAATACAGAATTCATTCAAATAAAACTGAAATACAGAATTCATTCAAATAAAACTGAAATACAGAATTCATTCAAATAAAACTGAAATACAGAATTCATTCAAATAAAACTGAAATACAGAATTCATTCAAATAAAACTGAAATACAGAATTCATTCAAATAAAACTGAAATACAGAATTCATTCAAATAAAACTGAAATACAGAATTCATTCAAATAAAACTGAAATACAGAATTCATTCAAATAAAACTGAAATACAGAATTCATTCAAATAAAACTGAAATACAGAATTCATTCAAATAAAACTGAAATACAGAATTCATTCAAATAAAACTGAANACAAGAGAAAACAAAACAAAAAGCAAGGGAGAAATCACAAATAACCAAACAAAGGATATATATGAATCGCGACTATAGGGGGAAGAAAGAAACTTAACCTGATAGAATTTTTAAAAATTTTTCCCGTTCTTCTTGATCTTCTATAGTTATAACCATACGGGAAGGTAATCTATCCTACTAGATATAGATATAGACACTTTTTTCGCCTTGTGCTCTATCCCTATTTTATAACATCCTTACTGGGAGCATCAAGAAACGCGATACAACATTTAGAAAAGCAATCCCAATTCAAGATAGATAGGCAATCACTTGTTTGCTCTACTGGTTGGATATCACTGCGCTTCTTGGCTATCTAAGATTCTTAAACTAGCTTTCAGTATCTGCTTCGGGTATCTAAGAACACTATTAATAGTACTAATATTTTGAAATGATAGATCTAGGAGCGTAAATGGAGGTCATCATACGTGACTTTCTAATATTTTGAAGTTATTTACTTCAAAATACATTACTACGTCGGGAATAGCTTCAATTATAATACAACCTTGCCCATGACCGTATCTTTTCCGTGTATCGTTCTTTTGATGTGTCAACCAAATCCCAACTCTTAGTGGGGATACATCCGATTTTTAATGCACAAATTTGATACGGTAAAAATATCGCGCGATTATGATACACGAATGGACCTAGATTTAATTCAATCAATTTGATTCAAGTGTGAACCCAAATGAGTTTTATCCTGTAAATTATTTTATTAAATAAGTAAACAAATAATAGATGTAAGTTAGTGTATACAAAAAAACATAAATATATAAACTATCACCGCCAAGTATTTGGAACCCGAATCCATTTTGTTATGTAAATATTTAAATAATAAAATACATAAATTGCATTAAAATGGAAACATTATAACTTATGTATTTTAATAATATTCCTAAGATAAATAATAATAATATATATATGTGTGTATAATTGTTTTATGAAAATGGTTAAGTATTTTTAAAATAATATTGGAAATTAGAAAACAAAATAATAATTTAACTATCTTCTTCAAAAACTATATTTTTACTCGTTTCTCCGCGCACACACACACAGATCTATAGGGTTTTCTGCACTCTGGTGTCACTATTTTAGGAGGTGAATTTACAGAAGGCAGCTAAAAAGTAGGAAATTCCGTCATAATCGGCCAATCAGTTAAGGTTCCAAGCATCCGCACAGACAACAAACGACAGACAAAAAACGACAGACTGACATTTTTAAAAACCACTTTTTTCAAAATAGGGGACGTGTCACAACGTGTAAATCTATCAAAATTGAATGTTTGCGCTACTGCAATACTTCCTCTTTATATGAGAAAGTAATAAATACTTAGTCTATACCTATTTTTTTGGGTAGGCTTCCTTCTTTAGGTGTAGTATCACCACATAAGTATTGGCATATGGGAGGAGAACATTAATGTATATTGTTTAATAATATATATATGAAAAATATGTATATATGTGTGTGTATTTGTCGGTGTGTAATATTCTTTTGTCTAGTGCCAAAAAAAAAAATCGTGATTAAAGATGACCTTAAATTTAAAGGAAAAATGATTATAGGTGTGAATCACTTTTAATACTTTATTTTAAAGGGGCTTTAAAAGATTGAATAAATATAAAATTAAATTAACTGAAAAACCCCATACTTGCATTTAACCAATGATTTATTAACGATTAAAAAATAACATTAATAAAATGCATTATTATTTTTTTATTTCTATTTTTTATTCTTTAATAAAAATGATATAATACTAATAAAAATTAATTCAAACTACCTAAAAAGAAAGAGAACATTTTATTAATTTAGGTGGCTTTCACAACTACGCACTCTTCTAACCACTAATAGCGACTAGGGGATAGAAGACAGAAACAGAAGACAGCAGACAATGGTAAGGAAGACAGAGAACGGAATATAAGGGACAGAACATGGATTACCTGTCTTTTTAGTAGAGATTCGTGTCTACTTACTTCTTTTTCGCGTTCCTATCTTCTGTTACCCATTCCCTGTCTTCTATCCCCTTTTCGTGACTAGGGGATAGAAGATAGAGACAGAAAACAGGGGACAAAAGACAGCATACAATGGAAAGGAAGACAGGGGACGAAATACAAGGGAAAGAAGACAGATGACCTATCTTTTTACTGGAGATTCTTGTCTCCTTTCTTCTGTTTAGCGATCCTATCTTCTGCTATCGGTTCCCTGTCTTCTATCCCTGTCTTTTTACTGTGAAAGTTATCTTGACTAAAAGATAAATTAATTAAATTTACAAATTAACTTGAATAAAATGTTTAGAACTGATTAGAGAATATCGAA
>KZ652498.1:104425-114650 GCA_001010745.2 Gerris buenoi | reverse complement strand
TCTCATTGGCTCCCATCAGTATTTTCTTCGAATTTTTCCTCGATGTCAAAATTAAAACTTATCTTAACCCTTCTGTAATAATCCAATGGCTGTTTGCCATTTGTTAATAACTAGAAGTGGTTGACACTTTCTTGGTGTCTTCCAGTGTACTCTATCCATGGAGTATGTGGCTAGTTCACTTGATTTGAGAATTTTTTGGTTGCGCCCAGATAACTCATACCAGGATGTTGTTCCATGTTCGTAGGGAGGTGAGGTCCAGGCTACGACGAACGTGGTACCTGCAACTCGTGAACCTAGACCTGTCCAGGGAAGGGTGCAACTTCAAGTCGGCTATAATGATGATCGAGGTGAAGTTATAGTCTCCGTATTTGCAGCTGACGATCTGGCACCTAGAGATGATGGAGCATTTGGACCGTATCCAGAGGCTTACGTACAACTTAGACTTCTTCCCCTCTCGTAGGTTCCTCTCTTATGCATTTAATTAAATTTAAAATTAACTTTCCGTAACTTACAGAACAAATTATACTAAAATTGTGAAAGATAACGAAACGAGCGTTTTAACGATTCAAGTTTACTCGACTGGAAATAGTTGAACAGCAAAAGTTTAACGAAAGCTTCTGCAAGAACCCTTGTTTCAATAGAGTTGATCAACTTTTTTAGTGGATCAAGAAAAGTTTAGCCATTCAAACATTATCGTTCAAGTGATAAGTCATTCATCATTGGTATCAAGTTGAAACTTCTGCGTGTCAATTTTCAGTTGGCTATGAAGTTTTCTTTAAATTGATAATGCCAAGTGTGCATGTGTTAAATTTAAAATTAACTTTCTTTTACTTACAGAACAAATTAATACTAATATTGTAAAACTTAAGGCACGCGTTTTAACAAATCAAGTTTACTTAACTGGTAATAGTAGATCAGCAAAAGTTGAACGAAAGCTTCTGCGAGAACTTTTGTTTCAATAGAGTTGATCAACTTTTTTAGTGGATCAAGAAAAGTTTATCTATTCAATCATTATCGTTCAAGTGATAACTCATTTGTCATTTGCTATCAAGTTGAAACTTTTTCAGTTGGCAATTAGGTTTGCTTTAAATTGGTCATGCCATGTGTGCATGTGTTTTTGGGTCATTATTATTGGAGTGACTGTTGCAATGATCATGGAGCACTGCTTATAAGATTCAGTAGCACCCCATCCACTGTCATTCTTTCCGTATGAAAGCCGATTCTGTGAAGAAAGAGTGTTAGTGTGTGGGGTTCAAGAGGAAAGTACAGGATTATAACCTTACAAGGTAATCCCGTCGCCCCATCCTCTCCATTCTTGTCAACTGATAAGTTTCATGTGGATAGGATTGAGATATTCCTTTCATTGTGTTTATTGCATCAAACAAAGGGATTGTAGTCACACGACAAGCCTGCAGGATGGAATGAGTGGATTGGCTTACAGGGAAGATTGCAGGAAAGTGTTTGTGTGGATGGTAATGAACATGATTATCAATCATGCCGTGCTTTCCCTCACGATCAAGAAAAAGGAAAGTCTGTCGGGATAGAACGACAGTGGATGGGGCGCTAGTGTTTCTTGGGGTGCTTATCGCTAGAGCCACTAACGTCATTGATTTGGGTCTAATCCTGGAGCAGATAATGCTCACAGTTGCTGGACGTAAATTAAAACAGTACGTTGCTTGTGGTTATATGAAGTATGTCTCTGTCAAAATTTGAATTTTTACCTGAGATGAATTAAAACCTATCGAAGCAATCTGTGTATGTGTTCATCCATCTGTGTATGATTTGAATCACATCCACTTCAAGGATCAGTGTGCCAATAATAAAATCAATTTACTAATTTGAAAAATCAATTAATTATTAATAACAATATAAATTTAGTCATTCTAAGTTTCAAGCTTCATAAAATCTCATTAAATTGTCTCGGTTTATTTCCAATTACAAATAATGATCTCAAACTTACTTACCTTAATATTACACTAAGCTTCTCCTCTGCTGTGATTGGGTAAGGATTACCGTTTAAAGTTTATTAACGTTTTCTCAAAGTCCTCTTTGATTAAGCTTAACACAAATTCAAACTAAAGTTTATGAAAGTCTGAAGAACTAGTCATTATCAAGTAAGTGGATCAGTTATCAATATTTTAAAGTATCCTTCACCCGATGTAGTTTCAAAGATAAGGTATCTTTAAAGTCTTGGCCCAATTATTGGTAAAAATTTGTTCACCTTCAATTTATTCTTCCAAAAAGTAAATTTAACAATTGCAATAACTATATCCTTTTAATCAAACTCATTACCACTTTTAGCGAAAAAGTCATTATTCGTAAAAAGTCAACACCTCAATGACATAATAGTCGCTTTTAAGCACAAAATTCCGGTTGCGATCATCACAATATTCACTCTAACAACAACGTACCTTTAGATATAAAAGAGTTTTAAAAGAACTGAACATTTTGATCAGTATGTATTGAAATTGTGTAAAACTGGTTCAAAGCCATGTTCAACTTTCGTTGATCAACTGTTATCACTCAATATAACCTATGGATAAGAAATAAAAGCTTCAAAGTAACAGAAGTAACAGAGATAAAGGATGGGGTTGGTGTAGCTCATTGGTTAGTGTACTTGCAAACTCATGCCTCAAAACAAGGCATTTTACATCTGCGATGACGGTTGGAATCTCAGAGAGGTAAGACATGATTGACACTGATGACCATATATCTAGTGGACGTTAAAGTGGTCCATTCATGAAACAGGGCGTGTTCTGATCAAGATCCATACTAAAGATCTAAAATTTCTTAATTAGTACCTGAATTTTTCAGTTAAAGATCAAACAAACAAAGATTATTACATTTTTTTATAACATTTGAGCTTTCACACTCTCAGCTGTAGAATAATCAGATTATTGGTTTGTTCCAACCCAATGTATCGTCCCGTGGATCGTTTGGGAATTGTTCAAGGACAGGTATTACACGCAGGCACTAACATTCAACTTTAATAAAATCATGTCAGGTTGGAAGGATTTAGGACTATAATTTGCACTGCATTGAAAACATTCAAGGAAACCTAACAATTAGGTAACCTTCCTGTTGACATTTGTAACGATTGACATAACTTCGTATGTCATACAAACCAGTACTTGGTATTGCTAGATGATTGTTTGTGCAGTACAAATTAAACTATTTGCAAACGATCCTTGCGTGGATTGGAACAGTTTGGATGACGGTACAAAACACTGTCACAAATCCCATTGGAACGGCTTTTATCCATTGGTCATGCCCGTGACGATCCCACGGAGGGTGCACTTATTATTTGGAACTACCCTTATATTAATAACCTAGCAAAATAATGTCATCTATGTTGAAATAAGCTTAGTTGATTGATTATCTTTCAAGAACTAATCCTACTCAATTGAACAATTTAATCAATTAATCATCGCTAATTATGATTGAAAAATATTGTAGGATTTTCTCTCATGTCATTTGAGATAGTTTTATTTTAAACTGTATTACATATTACATAAATCATTATCTTATTTGTTCCTAAATTTTTACAGAAGGCAGGTTGGAAATTTATGTGAAAAAGTCGACTTGCTTGGAATTTGGAAAGTTTTTGAATCTGCATACAATTCTTTTATGGTCTTTGCAGTTTTGGCTTCGTTATAGATATTGNTTTGACGGTAATTAAGCACTATAATTAAATACAATTTAATTACTTTTCACAATTAGATCATCACTCACATTTAGATGCTTTTCCTATAGATTTATTTTTGTAAAACAAAATGTATGTACAGTTTTTATATAAATTAAATTGTGTATAGCTAATTTTTTACAAGTTATGTGTCAATTATTATTGTATCAAAATATCATTTAGTAAACAAGAGAAGATACAAAAGAAGGTAATTGACTACAAATTAAATGAGATATTTTACAAAGATTTGTCTCAACAAGTACAATTATTTTGAGAGTTCTGCTGTTGTCATAATATTATATGACCATGTTGTAATTTATGAGTGGACTGATAATTTAAGTTATAAATAAGTTGATAAGAGGATAAGAAGTGGTTGTGTGTGGTCTTTGTGTGTGCTTTTCGAAAGGATGGACGTTGGCGCAGTGAAAACCGACGTTTCAGAGCCTACGCTAAACCCAATGTGGAACACTACTTTGGAACTACCTGCCAAGCCAGGAGATCCGTCGCTCTTCGATCGTCAGATAGAAGTTACACTCTGGGACTACAGACCAGATCAGGAGCAGATCTTCTTAGGTGATCATTTTGCTATAGTAGATCGTATACCCCAAATGTTCAAAAGTTCCCTGGCCACAGTATAATCTACACCTTAACTTTGATTGTGTCATCTAGTTTGCCATTTGTATTAGTGATCGAATGTCAACTTTGAACATCTATATAATCATTATCCCATCTTCATAATCAACCATCTGCAAGTCAGTTAGTTACTGGATCCGTGCAACACCATTTATTTACATACCACTTCTGCCATCTAACATTATCATCTCATCTTAGCTCTATCATCAGAACATTATCTACCCTTACCTCATCTCTACATCATTTGCAAGTAAAAGTATTTAACATCATCCTAAATGATGTTGTGTAAAAGACAAAAACATCATCCTTTCATTCCGTCCCCTCGTGTATCAATACAATCATGTTAACAATACAAATGTTAACTTCGTGTAACAAACTTGAATAAAATTATGATTATCTCTCTGAACTTAGTAAAATACAGGACTAAGGTGTTAAAGTGGTGTTGTGAGAGATGTATAGTGTGGTGTTGGTTTATATTATGGTGTACTGGTTGGTGTATGTTGGTATGGTGTTTCAAGGCCTCTGCTTGGATTAACGTTGAGATTGAAAGCAAACCGGACAGCTCCTTTCCACAATCCAGACTGGTTCGGACCAGGGTGCGTACAGACAGACAGCTTCCAATGTCCGGGGCATGACACCCGCTAACTAAAACCACATTCCTTTCATCCGGTTAGACATTCTGACAACACAACACATTCATTCCCCTAATCCATTCAATAGCGATGTCTGAAAGTGCACNCACTCATTACATATTTAGTTGTTAAGCTCTGGCAGGCTTAAGACAGGTTTAAGCTCTCCATGGGTTTGTAGCAAAGGATTATTATTATTATAAATGGCATTGATGTGTCGTGAGTTTAAAAACATTTTCAATTGAACCTGTCTTATATAGTTTGTTGATTGTGTTGAAATTAAATGCCTTAAATACTTACTTTAAAATTTCAATATGGTGTGAATATTTATTATGGGCATACTTCGAGTCGTAAATGGGAAGATTTTCGCACTGTTAATCACATTTTATTGATGTGTGAAGCGAATGATTCCTTTGTCCACTAGTCATCTCATGTAGTGTTGATCACTTGTTGGTTAGTGTGGTGGCTAATTTCGATTGAAACCTGTTTGTATTGAAGTGTTTGCTAATGTGTTTTTGATGTTGCTAGGTGAGTGCTGGGTGGACATACAGAAAGGCTTGCTGGATGACACTCCAGTATGGTATCGTCTTGAAGATCCAAGAATGCTTCGTTCAGGAGCTTCTCGAAGTCCTCGGTCATCCATAGCGTCTGATACTTCGATACGAACACTTAGAGGAAACAGGTCCCAGTCTGGTACGTTCTATTATCTTATCAATATTTCTGTTAAAGTTTTGTTCTTCAGTAATCTGTAGCTGTTAAGATTGTTCCAGAAGAGACGAGCGACATAGAACTAGAGGGTCTAGGACTGTTACATCCTGATCACGCCTATCTAGGAACTTCACGTCGTGGTTCGAGCCAGTCTGAACAGATCGAATTCGAACCCTACCAGTTACCTGACGATTTATCCAAATCTCTTCCAGGCTCAAGAAGATCATCTTTCCAGTCTGGAGAGAAAGGTATCTGATCCATTTGTTCAAATCTAAATTACTGATAAGGAACGAAAAAAACAGCCTAAGGCCTTGATGGAAAAAGTTAATAAAAACAATATGCTAAAGAATTCTGTGCAACCTTCAGACGAGGACATAGGAGTTATGATAACAGAAAAAAATGTGCTACTGCCCATCATACAGCGCGCCCGAAAATAAAACTCTGAAAATATTAGAAGTTAAAATTACATCCCCTTAAACATCAATCCCTAATTTTTTAGGGATGGTTTTCTGGGGCATCCCTATACAATATCCTTGTGATTAGATTATTACACATAAAGTATCTGCAAAGTTTCAATTGTTTCTGTTGTTGGAGATCAGGTGCCTTTTAGACTGAAATGCGCAGGAATGTATGAAGTCCTCGTTTTTGGCTATAGACCCTAAAAATAAAAAAGTTATTCCATTTAAAAATGTTCTAAACTTTTGGGCCACCCTGTATTATGTAATTTGTTTGTAATATTATAATTTTCAAAACCCCAACAATCAACAAATTTCCCAGCACACTGTACCGCAAATGCTTTTGTATTAATAAGAAGCTCTGATTCATAAATAGTTATCTCTGAGACTCGAATTTAACGTCCAACGAACTTGCTCAAATACTTTTAAAAACTTGGTGTTATTTTCTATCTCTAATGTTGATTATTATTGCTTTAGCTGAAGAGGGTACGGCATCGCCACCTGCAGCTGCCATGAACAAGGAGCGGAGACGTAGCTCGATCTGCCGTGCTTTCAGGGATCCAGATGAAATCCTCAAGAGTCTTAAACTGGTTAAAGGTGAACTGATGAAGAACGACAGAAAGTCATCCTTCCAGGACATGCGCAGAGCCTCACGTTAGTATAAATATCTAAATATATTAAACTATTGATATCAACTTTTAGCTCATCAATTTGCACAAAACTTCAGAAATATAATGGAGTTTGAAACGTTCAATATTATTGTTTTTTGTTTTTTTTGTTTTTTTTTTCAAAATAATATAACAATATATTACTGGATGGTGTATGTTGGTATGGTGTTTCAACAATCTGAGTAAATTGTTTTAGCTTTTTTTTGTTTAAACCTGTAATGACCATATAATGATAATGATTTTGATTTTACCATATAATATACTCATAATCAGTTATTTCTTCAATTTTCCCTTCTGCTAATCACCCCCTTTTGGCCATCTGGGACTTTGATTCCTAGGTACCTCTGAGTTTTGTTTTCAATTCCTGTTAAATTTATTACCCTCTGTCTCTTCCGCCCTTCCTTCATCCAAGCCTTTATCTTTCTACCCTGCAGTCTTCATCTCACTTCGTCCGTCTTCGGATTCGAACTTATATCTGCGGACATCTACACCTTAACTTTGATTGTGTCATCTAGTTTGCCATTTGTATTAGTGATCGAATGTCAACTTTGAACATCTATATAATCATTATCCCATCTTCATAATCAACCATCTGCAAGTCAGTTAGTTACTGGATCCGTGCAACACCATTTATTTACATACCACTTCTGCCATCTAACATTATCATCTCATCTTAGCTCTATCATCAGAACATTATCTACCCTTACCTCATCTCTACATCATTTGCAAGTAAAAGTATTTAACATCATCCTAAATGATGTTGTGTAAAAGACAAAAACATCATCCTTTCATTCCGTCCCCTCGTGTATCAATACAATCATGTTAACAATACAAATGTTAACTTCGTGTAACAAACTTGAATAAAATTATGATTATCTCTCTGAACTTAGTAAAATACAGGACTAAGGTGTTAAAGTGGTGTTGTGAGAGATGTATAGTGTGGTGTTGGTTTATATTATGGTGTACTGGTTGGTGTATGTTGGTATGGTGTTTCAAGGCCTCTGCTTGGATTAACGTTGAGATTGAAAGCAAACCGGACAGCTCCTTTCCACAATCCAGACTGGTTCGGACCAGGGTGCGTACAGACAGACAGCTTCCAATGTCCGGGGCATGACACCCGCTAACTAAAACCACATTCCTTTCATCCGGTTAGACATTCTGACAACACAACACATTCATTCCCCTAATCCATTCAATAGCGATGTCTGAAAGTGCACTGCCAGTATTTACTAGTATGGTAAAGAATCCAGTGGTGACCGCTTCTCGAAGAAGGTTCCCAAACGTTTCCCTCCTAATACTAAAAGTATCTTCAGATGTTCATGGTGTTAATTTTTGTTGACGGTGTAAAATGTAAGTTCCCATGAACACCCCAGAAGATGCTTCTACTATTAGAAACCAAACGTCTTTTCACACAATCTTCGAGACGTGATCCCACTGGAAAATCTATAAATTCATTATGATTCCAACAGCGGATTATCCAACTACGAACTTTGATGGTATGTTAAAGTAATATCCTTTTATCTCAATTTTCTCAATCAAACTCTTTGATCTTATAATATTTATCATTAATTTCCCCATGGAGAACCCATCTTAAGTCATAAAATGAAATAACAATTATACATTTTTGTGATACATTGCTGGCAGTGTACTCGGGCCATTTTGGAGCTTGCACCGCCTCCTAGATATAGATTATAGTTCACGCTGTGAGCCTTCTGTGAGCACCGCATCAATATAAAACCAAAGGAAATGCACTTCCATCGACACCTCTTAGGCTGCGTTTACAGTGGATGCGTATTGAGACGAAAATTGGTCAGCGGAATATATTTAATTTTGTAACCACGTAATGAAAATAATGATCAGGCCGCTCGCGCTCCCTGACTTGTCGGTACGGTATTGGTATGCGGTATTTTCTGCTTTACCGATAGCTTACTGATGCCACCTTCATCTCCCCACTTATCGGTATATACTTTCGGTGGAATCTTGCAGTAACGGTTGTGTCGTGTCGTCAGAAGAAGATATTATTTTACCGCTTCTGTTTTTACTGCTTGTTCGTCCGACTCTCTGTATACCGATCCCTTACCGCCCCGCTCCCACGCATACCGCCCTAGTCGCTGAAAAATCAAATTACGAGAATGAATTGTTTACTGCAAAGGACAATAAAGGAGCATACCGAATGGTATTCCAAATCCTTTCAAGGATTTTAAAAAAGGTTTATGAGTATTGTCAGCAATATTTCAATATATACCTACTCAAGAGCATTGAAGGCAGTTTCTCAAAGCCAGCAAATTTTCATGTATGTCTTTCCTGTATTGTTCATACAGTCCAAAAAAGCAGTAAATAAAAGTAGCAATAGTAGTAAAAGCAGTACCTAATAGTCTTGTAATTAGAACAAACCGTCGTCAGAACACTCATGAAAAATCAAAACAATTTGAAAGACCAACATAGTCGGAAGTGTTCGTATTCGTGCGTATACTGACGACACAGTAACCACTCTGATAGTAACCATCAGTAACCACCAACATTCAAAGCATTTGATTGCTCGGCCGAATATGTCCGAGAATTTTTCGTCTGAATACGCGCATCTGCTGTAACCGAGTCTATAAATTTGTCAACAAAAAAATAATAAATTTTATAGCTTCAACATCAATAGGAAAGTCATAATTTTTTACAAACGTAGAGCTAAAAATAGCTACAATATAGCATTATTTTTTCAAATTCATGTTTTGTTTTTTTCACAGTCTGGGATTTAGTTCTGGGTTTATTTAAGATATATAAATATATAAAATAAATTTTTTGCATCTTTAGTTCCATTGCCTTTATATTAGATTTGAATAAATTATAATTTTTGTTATTTATTTTATTGTCGGAGCTTTCTATTAATCTTTCAGGTATACTTGCTGTAAATAAAACTACATATTACGAGATGGGCTTATGAATAACTTTATATACTAAGTAATAACCAAATAATTCATTATTTCAGAATGTAAATAAATAAAATATTATGTGCGAATATAACTAAATAAAAATATGCTAATGAAACTATTAAATTTAATTTTCCATATTTTAATTTAAAAGGAAGGTAATCATGCTGAAAAAATTATTTGTAAATATTGAAGCTTAGAAAAGGTGCTCATCTTTGTCAAGAACGATAAGCACTTCTTTAAACTGTTACTCCCCTTATAAAAACAGAAGTGTGATATTCCTTCGTCCCAAAGTACATTGGACTAAACAATACTTTGTCTTAATAATTATTTTTTCAGTCGTTTATATTCTAAAAATACGTGTGGTGTCGCGGGACACCCGGTAGAAACGAAGTTCCTTACATTTTTCATTAAATATAAATTATAAAATCACATAAAATGCTAAAGACGTATAAACTGTTAACTACGATTTATTTTCGATATTTATAAAACCAAGTGACATATAATTTGACATATAACAAAAATAAAC
>KZ652498.1:90730-101656 GCA_001010745.2 Gerris buenoi | reverse complement strand
AAAGACAGTACAGCCTGGAGAGGTGAAGAAGTAACACTAACCCGCGTTAGTTTAATTAAAGGCCTTTTATTCCTATCCTACACGCCTGCCGCAACAGAAAATATTTAATAACTTTGGTTCTACTCAATATTTTTCGATGAAACCAAGCCTACAAATTGCACAACATGTTTGCGCTCACCTCTGAAAAAAAATTAATCGATTTCATTTAGCCAGTTTTGCGCCTATAAAGTCTGACTGAGGCGACAGACACACATACATACATACACGAAAAAAGTTAAGGCCGGATTCGGTTTTCGGGATGTATAAAACGAAAAGTATCCAAAAAAATTTCAATTCTCACCAATGTACAGACAAAACTTTAATTTTATATATGTATATAGATTTCCTCTAAGAAATAGCTATGAATTAGAGAGTTATATATTTTATAATTTATTTTAAAGCTAAATAATAACAAAAAGGCAGAGTAAAGGAGAAACTGATATTTATTCAAAAATATTAAAGTTATACCGTGTGATTCAAGCATTTGGTCTTAAGTTAACAAATATGCATAGATAGTAGTAAACATGCCAGCTACAACTAGAGAAGAGTAAAAGGAAAATAGTATAGAACTAGGAAGTTTACCTTGAAACGTATCAATTTTATTTAGGTTGTAAGGAGAGTGAGTTATTTAATATAAGATTAGGTACAACAGTACAAATGATGAATAAAATAAAACTATGATTTTACCTTGAAACGTATCAACTTTATCCTAAAGAATATATTAATAGGTAAAACAGTACAAATTTGGAATAGAGCTAACTATGAAGTGTTTACCTTGGAACGTATTAACTTCATCTAGGTTTAAGGTAAGTTAATGAATATAAGATTAGGTAAAACAATACAAATGTTGAATAGAATAGAAATATGAAGTTTACCTTGAGGTACACCATCATTTTCCTCACGGAATTAATAAAAATGCATACTACACTTCTATTGGCAATCCTTTAGTTTGCATTAATAAACTAAATTTTAACGATGTTGGTTTTATATTATATTAAAATTGTATTTTCAGGATAATATTGCCTTTAATATTAAACTAACATTACTTCTCTTTACATCTCTTTATATAGCGTTTAAAACTTTCAGAATATTACATCAAATACTCTTACGTTTTTTTGTTTTCTCCCTAAACATAAATTGAAATCCATTTTAAACTAGGATACAAAGTAAATGTTTAAAATGATGCTGTTAATTTAAAATAAAATAAAAAAGCTTACATTGTTCACCTCCTGAAAGTAATTAACAACTTTGAGTCAAATCACTAATTACTTCTAATTACAAAAAAACAACTTTATCTGCTCCATCCTCTCCCCCCCTACTTTTCTAACTCACAAAGTATAAAATACTCATTAGCAAATGTTACCAATGAGTAGAGAAAAGTTTTTAAAATAGTTTAACTATGACAAAAATATACATATTGAATAAATGAGAATTTAATGGTTTTAAATAATTATTTATTATTATATATTTCTTTGATTATCTCTAGATAAATATGTGTGTCAGTTGTTCAAAAATATATACGTGAATATGTATTATTTTCCAAAAATACATTCGATTGTTTGTTTTATTAATTTACTGACTACGTTTGTGATGAACAACGTTACATCACCACTGTAGTGATAAGTAGAGGAGGTTGAAGATGGTTAGAGAAGGTTAGAGATGGCTAGATGAAGTTGAAAAGTATAAGGCTAGGCACACACTGGGGACAAAAAAGTTTGCAGACTATCTGCGGGCTGTCTGCCCAGGTGCAAAAGATTGTCGCCGTCCAACAATCTTTTGCACCGGGAGACAGCCTCCGACGACAGTCTGCAGACTTGCAGACTGTCTGCGGACTGCCTTACTCCCAGTGTGCGCCTAGCCTAAGGGTTGTTAAATGTGGTTAGTGGTGATAAGATTGGGTTACAATTGGTTACAATCAAAATTATTACTGATATTTTCAGACACTAACATTACTAACAATCAATGCACTTGCTTTATACAGACACATTCACCACATTCAAAGTAACTGCTATATAAAAATACTTCATGCTTAACTCACCTGCTTACTGACGCAAAGAGCTTATCTAATTAGTCTATCTGCCACTCGAACACCATATTTAACACCATTAAAATTCATAATTGTTTTGCTATATAAGAGGTGTGTTCAGAAAGTAACTGGAATTTTTAAATTTCGCGGGATTGGAGAGTCCAATTGTCAATTTTTTAATTATTTTTTTTTGCTGAACTGCAGTGTACGGTGCCCCTTCTGATAACTCGCTTTCGACCTTTTTCGAGACTTAACATATCGATATATCATGTCCGTTAAACTCTTTTATACTTCGAGTTGGACCTCTACCTGGTTTATATACAGGAGGGTTGTATGTCTTCAGAAAATGAGCGGAGTACCGCGAAGCGGTGCGGAGCGGCGATAAAAAATTAAGGTTAACAAAATTTAATTCAAACACAAAACTAACACATTCTTGTTTAACGTGTATAATTACGTGTATAATTTGGATATATCGAAATATGGCGTCAATAATGCAATCGATAGTACCGATTTGCGATATCTAGTAGGGGCACCGTACACTGCAGTTCTACCTTTTTTTTATGTTGGTACACATCCCCTGAAGTATGATACAATTTTTAGCAGTATTCATTGTTTACTTTATCTGTGGCAGCCGTTAAAGTTAGACGTGTTTTTATGAGCTCGGCAATTTTCGTTTGTTTAAAAAATGAATCAAATTTTGATTGAGCCTTAGTTTTGACGTCATATTCGTAAAAGCATGTTTCGTCACCTGTTGTATGAGTACAACACGTTTCAGCAATTCTGTATCGTCGTTTACTTGATTTAGTGACATCTGAGCAACTTCCATTCGCCGCTTTTTTGTTGAAAAATTCAACAATTTCGGAGCAACTTTTGCTGCCACGCGTTTGATACCTAAAACATTCAAAAACATTTCATGGCCTGATCTATTTGATATGCCAACATAATCCGCGACTTCTCTGACTGCGTGATCGTTCATAACCATTTCTTTAAGTTTTTCCACGTTTTCGTCTGTTGTTGATTTTTTAGGGGCGCCCGGGGTGTTCATCATCTTCAACGTCTTCACGAACTTTTGTTTTACTCATAGCAGACTCACCATAGACATTCGTTAACATTTCACACACTTCATTGAATTTTTTTTTAGAAACACTTCTAACCTTAGTGGCTGCCACAGATAAAGTAAACAATGAATACAGCTGAAAATTGTATCATACTTCAGGGGCATGCTTAATAATGGAGCATGTATACTAACATAATAAAAAAAAGTTTGACAATCGGACTTTCCAAACCCGCGAAATTTAAAAATTCCCATTACTTTCTCAATAACACCTCGTACACTCTTTAGCAACACTTGGTAGCTATGGACAAGCTAACACGTTTGGCAATGATGCGTCGTAGGAGCTATAGGCAAGATATGTAGACTGAGAATGTAGTTCTAGGTTGGCTATGGACGAGTTTAATCGTCAAACTGCTAAATTTGAATTATTTTATTAGTAGGAACAATGGAACGGTCTTCATGACTTTGTCTCAATCTTAGCCATGGATAAGTTAACATTTGTGTCCATGATCATGTTGATTGATGTGTAAACTGGCTGCTCCCTCTTTCCTTTAGCAAATATATTATTGACAATTCGTTTTCATCAAAGTTTACCTCATCACGTCTAAAGATTCATCACATTGTAATTTGGTAATGGACACCTGTTATTTGTTGAAATATATATATGTTGAATATGATTAGCTAAATGTTATTGTGTAATTGTTGTTTATGTTTTTGTTCTGCTAAATAACCATCAGGTAAACAATAGCAGGAAGGTAAGGGAATTTGGTTGGTTGATCGATGTTTACACGTTGCAAATATCTGTTTACAGTGATATGTTTTTTATAAGTGTTTATTAAATATTTATCTATAACAAAGTACATACTATCTCTGTACAAATCGATGTCTTATATTTATAAATGTAAATGTTATATATTTTTTTTTAATATATGTTGTAACCGCTTGTTTTATAATTGTAAAATGGTATCAAATTTTATTCCATCCATGTTTTCCTAACAATCATTTTTCTGATAGTTTTCTTCTTGTCTGGGTTGACTAGGCTTCCGAAGCAGGTATAATCATTTTAATGTAGATTTTAAAGATGATGATGATTTAAAACTTGATATTTTTCTTCTACAACTGGAATCATTCGACATGTTGAGCATCAATAAATTCTAACGTAATATCATAAGTTACAGATCATTTAATAAACTTATAATATCACGGAATATCATCCGTTAACAGTAGTATTGGTCAAGTTAAAGTACTTGGTGCCTGAGTAAGCCATACTAAGGATCTAGCTAATCCGCAAAACACTCGTGCATTTCGGGCTAAGCAAACCCTCACAAAAAGACGATGTAAATTCTCCACACGTCCAGGAACAATAGACACATCCTCTATACATCTCAAGTACATCCTCTATGAACCTGGGTTTTTACAGGGTACTGTGTAATATTTGTAAAAACATTCATTTTGTAAGTTTGATTTGGCACAATATACAAGTGATTTGCAGGTTAGCAAAATTCTTACTATCTTAATGTGGGCACCAAGTGCCTTTCCTTGACTGTAGTATTATTGCTTCTGAACAATAAAACGATGCTCAACACACAAATAATGCTTTCAGCAGTGGAAGCAAACGGTCTTCACTTCTCACAACTCCTACACTGACTCTTTCTTTTTCACACTTCTTTCTTTTCTCGCTCTCAACTTCTGACTTCTGTTTCTCCTTCTCTTTTCATAATGTCAGATATTAAATCTCTTTTTCAACTTCTACTCTGACTCTTTTTCTTTCATACATCTTTCTCTACTTACTGATTAAGTCAGAATTAAACCTGATTCTACTCCTGTACTGAATCTTTTACACATCTTTCTCTACTCACTAAGTAAGTCAGAATTAAAGCTGTCTCTACTCAGTGAGGAGTGCGCAGCCTTGACCACGGCCTACACCACGTCCTTGACCATGACCTTCAAGGTCATTTCAAACCTTCCCCCCTCTTTACTGAATCTTTCACTTTATCACATCTTTCTCTACTTATTAAGTAAGTCAGAATTTAACCTGTCTTTACTTATACACTGAATCTTTTTCTTTGACACATCTTCCCCTGCTTACAAAGTAAGTCAGAGTCAGAATTAAACCTTTCTGTACTTCTACACTGACTCTTTATCTTTCACTACTTACTATAAGTAAGTCAGAATTAAAACTGTCTTAATTTCTACACTGACTTTTTTTCATTCACACTTCTTTCCTTCTCACTGACACTGAAAATCAAATTCTTACAATAATAATTAAGTTAAGTGAAGAAACCAACACAACTTCTTTTAATATTTTTATCTGAATTTTTCGATTATATCATTAGTTGTCATTTTCCTTTCGCTTTTACATTATATTATATTCATCATCACCCAAACTTTTTTATTTTATTTATTTACAAAATAAATCATCTATCTGTCACATTAAACTATGCCAAATTCTTGAAAAATTCTCCTAGAGCTTAGCTTCTGTTAATGCTAACACAAAAAAAAATATACAAATTTTTAAATATAACCTGGTAATATTATAACCCTGTCAGTTCTAGGGTATATTTCTGTTGTATAGGAGAATGCTCATTGTTTAGATATTAAAAAGCTTTCGTTTATTTATAATTAATCTATGTTAATAAATATTTATTTTTTTAATTGTTTATTTATGAATATGTGTTTTATATCATTTTTTTATTTCTCCCAGATTATTTTGCACTTTTTTTTTTTAGTATTTATGTTGACAAGATGAGTTTATTTTATTTCTGTTTTCATAACTTGTACAAAATGAAACTACAAATAAACAGTCGCTTATTTACTATTATTATCATTTTAATATGGCTTTAATTTTTTATTTTTAATGAATCGTATTTGCATTGTTAAATTTGAAATGAAATACGAACTATGCACTTAAATCTTTCTGTATTATTAAACATTTATGATTAGAGAGGTTAATAAAATCTGTAATAAGTATACAAGTAAAAGAATGAAAGTAAATCTATTTACAAAAGTATTTTTTAGCATAACTGCGTTTCTTATTTAATTGAACACTTTTATTGAGATCTACAATAATATGTTTTATTTAATTCATCGTGTTGTTGTTTTGAGGCTAAATTAATATATTATTTATTCAAATGTTTAATAGTACATTATGTAAGTTCATAGTTCAATCAATGAGATATATGTTTTTTTTTTTTTATACTTACTTGTGACTTATTTAATTATATTTAAAATCGTAATATGAAGGCGGATGAATATTTAATGTGTATTTTGAATGGGGAACTACTGCATGGTTATGTGTTGTATCTTGCCTGAAATTAAGTGTTATATGTTGTCACTAGATGATGCAGCCGCCTTAAATTTGCATCATAAACATCTTGAGAGGCTGATCAAAGTGTTAACCGTCGGCACGGCCTCCCCATTCCCCCACTCCTCTACTCTAGTCACGCCTACTAAACCCTAACTCCGGCTAGAATGTGCAACCTTAGTGCTTTGCAAGCAACATTGTTTTTTTTAAATAATTGTTCATCTGTTAGAATAGTAAATTCCGTTAAAGAGTTCAATTTCTATGATCTTCATCAATTGGATCACAAATATTTGGTCCTTTGAGCAGGATTTTTTTTTTACTTATGATATTCGGTTAACGAGATGCCTAATTTGAAGTAAAATTTAACCGTGAATTCCCGGTAACTGGCTGAACCTTGCATCACCTTAAGGTTTTCATGATTACTTCAAAGTCAACTTTATGGTTGGGTCTCAAGGAAAATAAGAATTAAATTTTGCGATATTTCGACACTTCTTTACATACTATTCAAGTTGACAAGAACAATAACTAAATTATCTTGTTCCAGCTGTATATGTTTAGTTTTAATCAACTTAGGTTTTTATCATCATTGCCAGCTTCTTTGGGATCAATTTCTTGAACTTTCATTGTTAATATATTTTTATCAATTTTATCATGTAGATCATATGATGATAAATATTAAGAGTTTAATAAACACCAAATGTGGTAAAATTAATGATAAAATTTGACCGGATCGTTTTTGTGGTTTAACTTTACTCTCTTGTGATATTTATAACAGTGATCGCAAATGTGGCCACTCAATTTACTGAAATTACTGTTACATTTCATTCATTTCTGTGTCACATACACGATGCTGTGCACACGAATTTTGGGATTAAGTTTTTTTTTTTAACTTATGATTGTTGTGCTCTAATTTTAATGGCAAATTTTATAAAATAAATTATATAAAAAGTGCATCCAACTGTTTATGTACCTACAAGAATTTGTACATAAAACAATAACAATGATACTTTAATCAGCTAGTCAGTTAGGGTGCAAGTTTCTAGTGTTAATACCAATAAATGATGTTGATGAATTTTGCAATGTACCTACCTACAGTAATTATATTTTGGTAAATTTCAAATATTGAAACCAACTATGATTTTAGCTTAAGAATGATTCAAGGAGAGATCAAAATATCGTAAATGTGAGGCGTTTAATATCCTTAATAAACACAACTAATCGAGAAAGAAAAAGGTGCATGTTCTATTCGTCCATTTCTTGACCAATGATGTGTTGAGGTGGATGAAATAATTTATGCAACTTTGTTTTATGACTTGTTTGTGTGTGGTGTGTGATGATGCAGGTCGTGCNTAATATCCTTAATAATCACAACTAATCGAGAAAGAAAAAGGTGCATGTTCTATTCGTCCATTTCTTGACCAATGATGTGTTGAGGTGGATGAAATAATTTATGCAACTTTGTTTTATGACTTGTTTGTGTGTGGTGTGTGATGATGCAGGTCGTGCGAGTGTGGCTGTGCTGGATCTCACTGCTCTCAGAAAGAAGGATTGGAAGGAAACAGGAAAAGAAGATTCGTACCATTCATCGGAAGAGGAGGAACCTGATGGGTAATTGTCCTTGATTTTGATTTAAGAGAGTAGATGCTTATCGATTAATCTAACTTTGATAACAATCGATTATTATTCGATGATCGATTGTTTTCGTATAGGTAATAATTTTTTTTCTATGGTTATTCGATTATTTTGCTATTAATACATGATTTGTGTTTGATAGATCTGAAGTAGAGCTTGGGCCAGGACAAGTACAACCAAGAGCTTCACTGAAAGGTAAAATATATTTTCTTTTTCTCTTTTTTAACAATTTTTATAAAATGAATTTAAATTATTTTGTTTAATTAACTTTACAGAAGATTGGAAATTTAGTATTTTGTTAGAGGCGGCTTAAGATGGTTCGAGGTAGTACAAACAATTAGGGGGATGCAGAGTTACTGTAATTGTTGAAGCAGTGGTCTACTCTGCTCGGCCATCTATAAACTAGGAATCGCCAAATCGAGGTTCATTTCACTGGTTTGATCTTGCGTGTTTGCTCTTCGATTTACACGATTGGATTCTCATTGGATTTCATGGTTTGGTACATAGGTGTAGCAAGCACCCTTGGATGTGCCTTGGCACACCATAAGTGTCAAGCATCCTTGGGTATGCAGTGACACAAAAGTGTCAACTCAAGCACCCTTGGATGTGCTTTGGCACACAAGTGTCAAGCACACTTGGATGTGCTTTGGCATACTAGTGTCAAACATCCTTGGATTTAACTTTGCACACTCACGCTAAGGCACATATCCTTGGTTGTGCCGCTTCACACAAATATCAAGCTCCCTTGGGTGTGCTGCAGGAGTTATAAGGAGGGTTGATCCTCTATTAAGGAAGTGCTGTGGGTCAGGATTCCCAGCATTTTTTTCCAGAAATTGTGTAAATTATCTTTTTATATTATGTATTAAACTCTTAATTTTCAACGCTGCAATAAATAAATGCGTTGTCCATTCAAAGGTCAAATGGCAGTTTCTTCTTGATTTTGTAAGGTAGATCTACCAATCTCCAATGTAGGGTAAAACTGCCTAAAATAGACCATCTCTATTAGTCGGCCAGTTGCTAAGAAAACTGCCAAAATGAGAACCATGGACTATCAACCATTCGACTCCAGACGATGGAACATCACCAACCAAACTTTTCCCACTGACATTTTTTTTTTTTTTTTTTTTTTGAAAGGGAAGGTTTTCTTGATTTTCTTTATGTTCGTATTTGAATTCAATCTAGGTAAATCTGCGAAAGCTCCATAATGAATGTCATCTTGAATCCTTAATGAATGACATTTTGTATCCGATTAGTAACAAACGATATGTATACAAATCTTTCGAACTCAGTTTAGAACTATCATCAACAATAATATACTTTTGAAAATAAAATTAATAACTTCTGATCACATTCTTATCTTTCCTATTCTTTTGAATGATCAATTAATGGAAAATCATTTTTAATTACCTAATTCACTGCTGCATAAGTAGAAAATTATTTAAAATCTCTCATCGAGATTCTAGATGTAAGTATGTAACCGTGTTGTCTTTCTGTTCAGGTAAACATGCTGAAGTGAAGCTGAACTTGCTGATGACCAAGGGTCAACTTGAGGTCGAGGTTATCTGCGCTAGGGAACTCAAAGGAGAACCAACAGGTAACTTATTATTATCATTATAGTCACTATTCAAAGTACCTATTATTGTTTTATTTATTTCTATTTCAGTAAGCTACATCAGTATCTAGCTGGCACGTATTATATGAGTCACTATAATTTAATTAATATCGTTATCAATTCATTATTATCATTTACTTAGAGATATTACTTTGTTACTCTTATCATCTACTTAGGGGTACTTAGTAGTCTTTTATAATATTCACTATTATCATCTATTTAACTAATTACTGTGATTATATAATCACTATTGTCATTTACTTTGAGATATTACTTAGTTACTCTCATCATCTACTTAGAGGTACTTAATGGTCTCTTATATTTCGCTATTATCATCTATTTAACTACTTACTGTGATTATATAATCACTATTATAATCCTCTTAGTGTCATCTCTTGGTCACTATGTTCATCTACATGGATCACATGTGTAATTTACTCTGACTGTCATTCTTTCTCAATTATATTAATTGTATGGTATGCATTTGGCATGGATTGTCCTTATTTTCAAAAAATATTTTAATACAATTTCGATCTCGGTTGCAGATACCTACGTAAAGACATACCTTCGCGACGGAGACAAATGGTCGCAGAAACGAAAGACGCGTGTGGTTCGTCACAGCAGAGATCCACAATTCGGACAAACGTTGAAGTACGCCGCCTGTGACATCTTAGGACGAACTTTGGTAGTTATGGTTTGGGAACATTCGACAGGCTTCGACCATAACAAACCACTAGGAGGAGCTGAACTTGCTTTAGACAGACTTACTCTGACGCAGCCAACGCATGGATGGTATCCGTTGTTTCCTATTCATTCCTTACCGTCTGGACAGGATTCACCGTAGACGCATCTCCCGGCGTTTATCTTCTACTATCTATTAGAACTTATCTATTAGCATGGAACATGCTTTAACCTTGACCTAGCCACCAAAAAGTGTCACGTTTTTTGAGGAACAAGGATGTGTCACGCGGAAGGTGTCACGTTTTTGAGGAACAAGGATGTGTCACGCGGAAAGTGTCACGTTTTTTAGGAACAATCTAAAAAATTGTCACGTGGAAGAGTTACGAAATTTTCTAATGATTTTCACGTACAACCAACAAAAGCGGGTTTAAAGCATGTTCCGTGTTTCTTTACTTTTAGCCAAGGGCTCTTTTTTTACTATTTTTTTTTTTTTTTTTTTTTTTTTTTTTTTTTTTTTTTTTTTTTTTTTTTTTTTTTTTTTTTTTTTTTTTTTTTTTTTTTTTTTTTTTTTTTTTTTT
>KZ652498.1:69145-79762 GCA_001010745.2 Gerris buenoi | reverse complement strand
GCAAGCGTATAAAATAGTAAACCTTGTATTTATAATACTGTAACTGCGCAAGCGTACAAAGTAGTAAACCTTGTATTTACAATACTAAAACAGCGCAAGCGTATAAAATAGTAAACCTTGTATTTATAATACTGTAACTGCGCAAGCGTACAAAGCAGTAAACCTTGTATTTACAATACTAAAACAGCGCAAGCGTATAAAATAGTAAACCTTGTATTTATAATACAGTAACTGCGCAAGCGTACAAAGTAGTAACCTTATATTTACATATAACTGCGCAAGCGAACAAAGTAGTAAACCTATAATATCCCTAAACAACATCGTAAATCTCCGTAAAACGAAGTACGTGTTTACATTCAGATGCAAAAAGGCAAATTCACAAATTAATGTCCTTGTCAGATAATGTTTCTAAATTAAAAATAATTAGTTTATTTGGCTTAAAACATATAACTCATAAACTAAGAAATAAATAGTCATGGAGCAAAATCAATTTAAAAAATTAATCGATATAAGACGATATCGATTTATATTTAATTATTGACAAAATAATTTATATTTTCGCAATTTAGTTTTATTATAAAGTTACACAATACATGCAAATGAGTGGTAAATAACATTTACATTTTTCGTTGTTTTCAATTTTTGTGTTACGTTCTTAGCACGTAAAACATTTAAGAACAAATTTAAAAATCAATGTAATCAATCCAATGATACATCAAAATCCATTATTATTGTATCGATATATTAATTTAATATATATCGACATCTACATAATCGATCAACTAAGTTAATCGATTATATCGAATTATAAAATCAATTTCGCTTATCACAAAATCATAAGCATACTTATGATTTCCATAAATAAATAAATATATAAAATAAAATTAGAAAACTAAATAAAATTAATTATCGATCACATTGATTCCGTTACCTTCGAATAAATAGATAATGGAAGCTAATAAATAAATAATGAAAAAAATAAATCTCGACAATTTTCTATTTCCTATTAAAAAAATAGACATAAAGTCAACCCTACCAATTCTACATTCCTTACACATAACTGTTAACATGTACATAAGTAGATATCTCTATAACATAATTGTAATAAGAATTGTAAATAATAAATCAAATTAAATTGTTTATTTTTCTGTGTGGGAATTTTTGTAAACAAAATAATTATAATTACTTTATAGTAAACAAATTTCTGAGGACAATCTTTAAATATAAATATGAATATATAAATATAAATATATATATTATGTGTGACATTATCCTTATCAAATTACCTAATAGACATTCGATCTTTAAATAAACAATATAATTAACATTAGATAATACATAAATTAACAGGAAATTTAATTAATTATTTGAAAAATAATATTAAATCTGTAAAAGATTAATTTTGAATGAGAAATATGAATTATATAATTTATTGATAAGTTGATTATTTTATAGTTTGATTATATATGTTATTAATTATTAAATATATTAATTTTTGAAGAAATCGTCGAGGAATTAAGTAATTAATTAATAATTAATATTGATCTTGTGATAAGATTATTGTTATGTGTATAGTTATTTTTTGTGTTAGTGCAAAAGAATTAAATTAAATTAGATGGTCAAATGATTGTTTTAAATATTTTTTGAACATTTAAATTGACCGCCATTTTGTATTTTCACAAAAAATAAATAAATTCATCTTCACAACATTTTTTACTACTGTGTAACATTTCACTGTTTTCTAATTATTATTTAAATATTCAAAATGGACGCCAATTTTACCACGAAGGAAAAAATGTAAAATACGGCCCACGAGACAAATTCTTTTGGCCCGCCACCACACAAAATAATTTAATCAGTTAATAGTTATAAGTTCTGTGTAATCAAAGGCCATTTTAATCACAAACTAATATTTTTGCGATTCTGGTTGAGCTGTTTTGGTAGAAATGGTTGGTGCTTGTTGGAATATTCCCTAGCATTTTGAAGTTTGATGGCTAAGTAATACTTCATCCGGTCCGCCGTATACCATCCTATCCAGATTCCGCCCTTATACCAAATTGGTTCGAGTGTGAACCCCTGCCCTAGACTATAAACGTACCCAATTCCAGCTTTCTAACGATAGAATGTTTTAATATCTGAAATTTTCAAATACAACCATATTCCCTTCTCTAAAGAAAACACCAAATCTATTAAGGCTGCGTATACCCTAAAGCTTGTTGCATACTTTTGCCGCTAGATGCCTCTGACAATCACAACAAGGTGACAATTCTACGTAAGCGTAAGGTTATTAAAGATTGCCGCGTATTTCTGTTTTCTAAAACGTCACAATATTTACATTTCAACTGACATAACTATATGGATTCGCGTTATCAATGTCGTAGTTTTATTTGTTTTTTGTAAGAAAAGTAATATTGAGCTTTTTATTTTTAGAAAATGATAATTTTACTTTGAAGTATTTAATTCTTTATTTGAACGTTTGAAGATTGAAAATGAAGATGAAATAATTTAATGTGTCTAGTCTTTGGAATATTATAATATAATGTCCATGTTGTTATAAAATCATGGTCGATACTAAAATCTTTATTATAATCTTCAGATATTATGGTTCTTGTACCATTTGGTTATCCCCCGAATATGAAAAATCGGTCCGAGACAATTCAGACACTTTCTCATATACGAGCTCATAATTACTAGCCCATAGTTTTCCATTAAAATGTACATTTAATTATTATTGAAATTTCATCAAAATTTACCATAAAAATAACTTCTCCTGGGCGGGGAATCGAACCCGGTCTCTCTCCGTCCGCGTTTTAAGCCATTTTCTCAGGAACTAGATTTTTCTCAGAATAACGTCTTATATTGTTAGATTTGTATTTAAATGGACTACATTTTTTTTTTTTTTTAAATTGTCGGAACCGTTTTCGAGAAATATTTTTTTCAGAGTTTTTGGGGGCTAGCGCCTCAAATTTTGGAGCTACAATTCATTTTTTAATTTCTCCTTGGGGTATAATTTTTTCGAACATGGTCAACATTTGCCCAGTAGTTTAGGCTCCAGGCATCTGCATAGACTGAAGACAGGCAGACATTTTTTAAAAACCACTTTTTTGGACTCAGGGGACCTCAAAACGTGTAATCCATCCAAATCTCAAAATCTAATTTTCGCGCCAACACAATAATTTCTATTTATATGAGTAAGTAAAAACGGTTAAATTTGCCTCTAACGCCACGAAATTATGCTTCACTGTGCTGTACCAATCCTTGTATAAATTGTACAGCTTACTCATTTTAATATTCTCGGTACTAGCGGTCATCAGACCAAGATTCACACCACACCACAACTCCTTCAAAATAAATATACATAATATTACTAATATACATCATATAATATGTATACTACTATATAATGCTATAATAGTATCGTATGCAGAGAATTATGTAATGAGTCTGAGCTTGATAGGGATACGCACTTTTCTCGACAACAGATGGAGATGAAGAGCCCGGACATACACGGTTGGCTGAGGATTTAAAATTCCTTAAAAAATGTCGATGAGTACTTCTAACATTTTAGTGAAAAGAAACTAAAAATAAAAATCGAAAAGAAAAATAAAAGAAAAAGAAAAATCGAACACAGTCCGTTACCTATTGTGATGCCAGACGTAGTTATACTAAATCTATATTGATCGAAATATAACTTGTTGTTTTTCCCTTGTACCCTTTGATCAGTAATAATCTCATACTAGATGAGTATGATGGAAATAAGTGGAAATGAGTGGATGGAAATAAACTACATATATTAATTTATTTTTTGGTCAGTTTTAGGCAGTTAGTTCAAGAGAGTTGCCGTATTGGCTCCTATACGTGATTATGGGTGGTCGTATTGGCTACAAAAATTTTCAGATAGTAGGATTAGCTCCTCTTTTTTTTTTTTTAAACATGTATTGGTTTTTCATCTTTAGCTAGATTAAAATACTATTGATATCGATATTGGTTGATAAATTTATTGTATTGTTATTATAAACAGATAATAACAATAATAATTATTATTTGAAATATTACTATTATAGAATGATTATTATAGGATGTTTATTATTTGAAGACGATATTAAAGAATAAAAGAATACAAATAAATGTATTTTTCCTATACATATTAAATTTCATAGAACAATTTTTGATCGGATTATTGGAATCGAGCGCCACAATTTTTTTTTTTATATTTTTAAGAGTAGTGAATTGTTTTCAAGAGAATTTACTAAAAAGGTAAATTTTTTTACATAAAATATATTATGAACATTAAAAAGGTAATAACTTAGCTAACCGTTTAAATTATAGGTTTCACTTTACATTATGATGGCATTTTTATTTATTCTTGAGCTGTGAGACTGATTCCAAAAGTGACAACAAATATTTCATTTTCGCTATTTGGACAAATCACTGTAAACTATTCACAACTTATAAAAACAACGCAACACCTCAAATACTCGTAGCTTTAGTAACTTCTGACTTCTGATTGTTTTACTAAAAAGATTCCTAAAGTTTTAGATATTAGGTAAAATGAGGTCTTTAAAACTTTTTAGTACATTTCTTACAGATATATTGGTCTATCAATTCAGATACCTGCGAAGTAGTCTACAAGGGTGAGTTCCTAAATTACAAACATTTTTACCGGCAACTTTTGACAACTTTTGTTTATAAATACATTCAAAAATGTTGATTTCGGAAGGTTTGTAATTTAGATACTCACCCGATATTTAAATGAGAGGGGATGCATATCAAGATTTGGTGGTAGGATTTTTTTTTTTTTTATTTACATGCCAGGGTTTTACCTTACTTTACTTTTTCTACCAACACAAAACACAAAAAAAAAAAAAAAAAAAATCATTCAATTTTTTGCTGACTCAAAAACTCGTGAAATTTTTAATTTCTAGGCGACACAACTTAGGCCTTTCACACGAATCAGCTTAGTTGATTCAACCCTCATCCCAACGGGAGGTCAGTACGATGTTAGAACCCAAGGAAGCAGAAGTACTTCTTGTGTGTTCTTTCTTGTGCTTGCTCTTCTAAAAAGAAATAAAGGAGGAAATTTCTAGTCGAAGATTGTGGGTTCCTCCCTTGTTAGGGAATCGGGAAAATGGGCGCTTTCTCAAATACACAATTATATCCGAAACTTCTAAGCCACAAGGATAGACTCTTCAATTATTTCCGCAAGTCAAGATCGTCCTTCGAAGAGATTCACGCCCTGACCCAGTACATGATTTACTGTATACCCTGCACCTCATTTCCCTTATCACGAGACGAATACAAACATATTCAATCATTAAGTCTACAGTCTACATTGGCATTGGAAGTTAAAAATAAGTTTGCCATTGCATAGTAAACAAATGTCCCAGCGACTAAATTAAGTTGACTGGTATGAAGGGCCTAATGTCTTGTAGTGTATTTTTAGTTGAAGCACCTAGTGGGAATAAGACAGCGAGTAGATCATGTAATCATGTGCCTGGTCCTTTAGTTGCTTGGGTGGACGAGTTACCTTGTGTGAAAGAGGCCTAAATGACTGATTTTTCTCCCAAGTTTTTACGCTCTAGCTTAAAAGTAAGCTTGAGTTTTTGAGTCAGCAAAACATTGAATGAAATGTTTTTTTTTTGTTTTTTAGGTAGGAAAAGTAAAGTAAGATAAAGAAAACCCTGGCATGTTACCACCAAATCTTGATATTCACCCCTTCTCTTTACAAATTAAATTTAAATATCGGGTGAGTTCCTAAATTACAAACCTTTCAACCAAATTTCAAAATGTTGTTTTTGGACCAAAAACAACATTTTGGAAGTATTTATAAACCAAATTTGAGAAAGTGGGTAAAACAGTGATAGAACCTCATGGTAAAAACCACTCAGTAAGTTAAGCTAAAACTAAAACGGATAATTTAGTTAAAATCTCAAAAAAAATAGTAAAAAAAATCAATTAGGTAAAATAATTTTTTTTTAAAAATAAAAAAAAAAAATCAATGTTTTTTTATATTTCTTTTTTTTAATTACGTATTTCAATTTATATAAAGTCAAAATACAGTTGTAAAAAAAAAAAAACTATTCAGACAAAAAAATGAAATTGAAACATTGGAATAACAAATATTTATAATTTTGGCCTTATCTTAGTGTGTGTAAACATAGCGTGTTTATGCTTGAATGTTTCCCTTAGATACTGACCATCTCTAACCACCCCTTAGTTACCCACTACGTAGGAAGGTAATGAGGGGGTTAATAAAGCCTAGTTCACTAGAAATCCGACAGACTGCACTAGCTCTCAATCCCACTTTTCCTCGTTTACCAGTTTACTCCTCCTGGCTCTAAAAATGAATATTTTTGCACGAAATTTGGGATTTAGAGTATTTAGATAATTGGCTTTTGGTGCCGCGAGCTACATTTTTTAAAAAATAAATAGAATCGGATTTAAGAATCACTTAAGTGGCAAGGAGGGGGAAAATCAAAAATCGGGCTCGCGGCACCATTGAAGAATATATTGATGAACCCAAATACGAAAAATTGTATTTTTATCTCTAATATTACGGACAAAAACAGAAAACTCGTAAAATCAGACACGTCCACGCACCCTTAACAACACCAAACATTTTCAGAAGTTACAAGTTATAGGCACTTCTTTAGATTGTTACTCTCCTTATAAACAAAAAAGATGGGAGTAACAATATAAAGAGGGTGTACAGAATGATCTTCTTTAGACTGTTACTACCCTTATAAAATAAAAGTGTGATATTCCTTTGTCCCAAAGAACATTGGACTAAACATCCCTTTGTCTTGATAGTGATTTAGTTAGTCAAAAAAAAATCAAGTCTAAAAAAAATATTGGGAAGTGAGTAACATCTAAAGCAGTACTAAAAGATATATATAATATGGATAAGTATAATGTTAGAATTCATAAACAATTACTTCATCAGAATTAGTTAAATTCATTTGTTTTTAATCTAATGAGTCCACTACTCTAGAAAAAAGTAGATACACGACAATGATACTGAAGAATGGGTTGTATCACATTAACAAGATATCATACGGTAAGGATACTGCAGAATGGGTTTTATCACATTAACAAGATATTATACGGTAAGAATTCTGTGGAATGGGGATTATCACATTAACAAGATATCATACGGTAAGGATACTGTGGAATGAGGATTATCACATTAACAAGATATCATACGGTAAGGATTCTGTAGAATGAGGATTATCACACTAACAAGATATCATACGGTAAGGATATTGTAGAATGGGGATTATCATATTAACAAGATATCATACGGTAAGGATACTGTAGAATGGGGAGTATCAAATTAACAAGATATCATACGGTAAGAATACTGTAGAATGGGGAGTATCATATTAACAAAGATATCATACGGTAAGGATACTGTAGAATGTGGAATCACATTAACAAGATATCATACGGTAAAGATAGGTACTGTAGAATGGGGATTATCACATTAACAAGATATCCTACGGTAAAGATACTTTAGAATGGGATTATCACATTAACAAGATATCATACGGTAAGGATATTGTAGAATTTGGGGTATCACATTAACAAGATATCATATGGTAAGGACACTGGACACTCATATGGATTTGGGGAATATTACATTAACAAGATANTATTGTTATGTGTATAGTTATTTTTTGTGTTAGTGCAAAAGAATTAAATTAAATTAGATGGTCAAATGATTGTTTTAAATATTTTTTGAACATTTAAATTGACCGCCATTTTGTATTTTCACAAAAAATAAATAAATTCATCTTCACAACATTTTTTACTACTGTGTAACATTTCACTGTTTTCTAATTATTATTTAAATATTCAAAATGGACGCCAATTTTACCACGAAGGAAAAAATGTAAAATACGGCCCACGAGACAAATTCTTTTGGCCCGCCACCACACAAAATAATTTAATCAGTTAATAGTTATAAGTTCTGTGTAATCAAAGGCCGTTTTAACCACAAACTAATATTTTTGCGATTCTGGTTGAGCTGTTTTGGTAGAAATGGTTGGTGCTTGTTGGAATATTCCCTAGCATTTTGAAGTTTGATGGCTAAGTAATACTTCATCCGGTCCGCCGTATACCATCCTATCCAGATTCCGCCCTTATACCAAATTGGTTCGAGTGTGAACCCCTGCCCTAGACTATAAACGTACCCAATTCCAGCTTTCTAACGATAGAATGTTTTAATATCTGAAATTTTCAAATACAACCATATTCCCTTCTCTAAAGGAAACACCAAATCTATTAAGGCTGCGTATACCCTAAAGCTTGTTGCATACTTTTGCCGCTAGATGCCTCTGACAATCACAACAAGGTGACAATTCTACGTAAGCGTAAGGTTATTAAAGATTGCCGCGTATTTCTGTTTTCTAAAACGTCACAATATTTACATTTCAACTGACATAACTATATGGATTCGCGTTATCAATGTCGTAGTTTTATTTGTTTTTTGTAAGAAAAGTAATATTGAGCTTTTTATTTTTAGAAAATGATAATTTTACTTTGAAGTATTTAATTCTTTATTTGAACGTTTGAAGATTGAAAATGAAGATGAAATAATTTAATGTGTCTAGTCTTTGGAATATTATAATATAATGTCCATGTTGTTATAAAATCATGGTCGATACTAAAATCTTTATTATAATCTTCAGATATTNTTCTGGCACAGTCCATCTCCAGGTATTAATTATAAAAACTCATTACACTTTCATTACTCAACTGTTGCAAAACTGCCATCGTTATTTAGTGTTAAAATGTAACAAATTCAATTAAATGGATTACTTACTCGATTTAATAAAAAAAAAATTAAATTGAGATCAGGGTAGTTCACAATTATGAGCTACCCATTAATTTAAAACTACAGTTCATTAAATCACTAAAGTATTTGGTTGGAATCAAATGAATTACATTTGTTTTCATAAAGAATTACTTATTATATACTATATGAATGACTTTTCTTTCTTTTTTACTTATGTTTAAGATGAAAGAGGTGTAGTTTAATAACCAAATAACAAAAAATAAATAAATAATTCTATAATCTAAATGTTTAAGATTAAATGTTACTTATTGTTCGGAAAGCAGAGGACTGTATAGTATGATAGAATGATAAAAAACTGTGTGCGGTAGTGAATGAAAAGATTTGTATTTGAAATAAAACATAGAGAGAAACAATGTAATGATAGGTACAAACGTATGATAGGTGTGAAAGGTTGAGAGGTTACGGACCAACTGTCTATCAGACTCAAGGGAGGGAACCCCCACCACTGAAGGTAGGTTTCCACCCTAGAGCGCAGATAGCAGCACTGGTCAAGAAGTCAAACTCAAACACGTTCAAAGTCCTCTCCGGAGTAAACCAGGGCTGCGAATCTGGGCCCTGATTTTTCTCTTTGTACTTTACGTTTTCATTGACGAATTGACCATTCTGCAGTATTCTTTCCTGCGTTGATATATTTTGATTGTTGATGTCCCCATTTTACAGTATCCTCTATCCTCTTACATAGTTATATTTTCATTGTTAAAGCCCACATAATTTCGTATTAAATAAATTTATACTATTAAATTATTTTTGTTATTATTGTAAATACTTTAACATTTTCCCCAAAAAAAATTAAAAATGTGTGTGTGACTCTTACGCATTATAAATGAAACTTAAGTTCTAGAAACTCATCCTATGAAATAGCACTATAGCCCTTATTTAAGTAATGCATAATTATATAAATTATTTATTAAATACGCAACATACATATATATAAACAAGACTTTACAATGCCGCCACAGTCAGATAACTTCTCAAACAAACATCATTTCAATTAATAAAATATTTTCATAAAATGTTTATTTATTGCTGATGTCTCCATTATACAGTATCCTTTTCCGAAGACACAATTTTCATTGTTAAAATCCGTATAATACAGTNGGAGGTAAGAGGAACACACCTACAAAATTTCATGGTCGTAGGTCCAGTGGTTTCAGAGATATCGTGATGTGTCAGTCAGTCAGTCAGTCAGTGGTATTTGGATTTTACATATATAGATTATTCTAAGTTTATACATATGCATATATTTATATACCTAATGCTAATTATTTTGCTTTATCACAAGGAGGGAGATGTGAATAAGATAAAGTTTTTTTATTTTCTTTTCCTCACTACTAATAGTAGGTGTACGCGCCACTTACGTACAAATGAAATAGTTAAATCTAATAGTAAAAATCATACAACGCTTACCCCGATTGACGGGAAAGTCCAACACGCCGGTACGCAGGTTGGTGGATGCAGGTGGGGGGCCCCCGGTGTCTTCTGTACCTACGTATCGCGGAAAAATTCACTTTCGTTTGCAATAAAAGTTTAACCACCGAACTGCGGAGCTACTGAATAAAAGATAATAACTTCACGTAAAATAATAACGTAAAAACGGAAGGTTATAAAAACGGCAGTCTGACCTCTAGAAACCAAGTCCAGAAGCCAACTAAAAACGAGATGGCCGATGAGACGCTACCTCAGTGCCCTATCGACCTTATCTAAATGAAAACAAAACTTTACAAATAATATTTATCCTGAACAGTCAACTGGCGTAAACA
>KZ652498.1:30776-45452 GCA_001010745.2 Gerris buenoi | reverse complement strand
ATGGGACATGTCAAAACAAGTAAAATAACTTGCGGATTTTTTCCGACCTAACTTTCCATACAGAAAAATTTTCTGAAAACTAATTAAATTCTGGTGAAAGATGGCTAAAAGTATTAAAATAATGCATTGTCATCGTGTTCTGAGCTATTTTAAAAGTTTCAAATTTCTAGCAACTCGGGAAGTTAGTTAGAAATTGCAAGATTTGTACTGGACAAACAAATAAGAAAGCAAGCTAATAAAAACGTAGTAATGTAAAATATTAATGTCAAATCGGTCAGAAACAACTAAGGCAAACTATCTCATATACGAGTTTACAATTACTTTGCCAGTCTTTTCCATTTATTAGTTTTCGCAGGTACATTTAATTGTTATTGAACATTTGATCAAAATGTATCATAAAAATAACTTCTCCTCGGTGGGGAATCGAACCGGGCCTCTCACCGTTCGTGTTTAAAGCTATTTTCTTAGGAACTAGATTTTTCCCGGGAAAACGGCTTTATGAGAAAGTTATAATAACAGTCAGGTTCAAAAGTATCTTGCATTGCTAATCCTTTCTACTATCATATTATGAGAAATTTAATATACATTTTTTTTATGTTCAATAGGCAGGACTATGCTGAAGGTCGATAGACATGAAGGACGGACAAACTTAAGGACAAATTAGGAGGTCTTCTCAGTGTTACGAAGAGCAAGAATTATTGCCCTAACTTGATAATGAGCCTAGTTTAAAGAATTCTGGCAGTATCGTCTTTACTTCAGGGAACAAATGGATATAAGATCTGAAATTGATGCTCAGCTGAGTTCGAGCTTTCAAGTAAGTGGAAGAAAACAAAGCACTATTAATAGGGAAGTAAATGACAAACTAGAAGAGTTTATAAGGTATTTTGTTGAAGAATTTGAAGGTAGATTATATACCTCTCATCTGATTTTAGAAGGAAAAATAAAGAAGGCTGGGAATTTTTCAAAGATATTGGGACAAGGAGTTGGAGGAGCTACATTTGGACTATTAGGGTTTCTGATAAGTTATCTTGTCGACGGAGTAAGGTTAGGATCAATAGGAGGAGTGGGCGGAGAAAAGATAGCAAGTTATATAGTTAGTGAGCATCACAGAAAGAAAGCTGCCAATCTAGTGGAACTGACAGAACGCTTTCTAAAAGATAAGAAAAGTTTTAGAAGAACTTTGGTAGAAGTTGGTTTCGATGTATTTCAAAGTTTCGAGATGCAATTCATGAGTGTTTCTTCAAATTATGGTCAGAAAATTGCGATGCAGTATTTAGCAAGAGATGCTACAGATAGAGCAATCAATTATTATGCAGAAACAAAGGTTGATTGTTTCACCGAATGCATTATTTTTGGTAAATCCAAGGTCATGCCTGTTTTTGGAGTACCTATTAAAAAGCCTGGGTTCGAAGTGTACTATGAATATTTGTCGAATAAAATTAAATGGTCAACATCTAGTTTATACCAAAAAGTAGGGTTAGTAAAAGAAGAAAAAGCTACTAGCAGAATGTATAGTTATCATGAAAAGATAAATGGAGTAAATAAGGTTGAGAAATATGGTTATCGTCGTCTATTCACCACAGAGGATTGGGATACATTAAAAGAACAGTATAAGTCTTCCAATCTTATTAAATGTGGACATTTTAGAGACTATAAGTATATTTTAGATACAAGAGATAAAGAAAATATTGTAGAATCTACATTTAGAAAAATTAATTTAGATGATAAAGATTTATTTGAAAACAGAATAAAGAAACGATTACAAAAGGATAAAGATGATATCATGAAAGAAATTGAAATTTTAAAACAACAATGTTATAAATGCAATGATGAAGACCTTATGACATTAGCAGCTGTAGTTGATAATTTAAAAAACTTAAATGTTGATGAATATTTTACCAAGTTTCAGCAATCTTTGGAAGAAGCTGAACAGGAACGTCATGAAATTGCAAAATCTATTGAAGATGGAAGAGAAGAAAATAGAGATGGACATGGTAAAACGCTGGAAGCTATAACTCAAGTAGCACAAGACATTAAAAGATTGATGCCAAAAGAAACTCAAACAGAAGATAATATTGTATCTGGATTAGGTATTACTAAATACTATTATATACCTAGGATACTTGACCGTTGTATGGAAATTAAAGATGATTTTAAGACTGAAACATCTAAGTTTTTTGTTACTAAAGACAGTCAAATTGATCAATCAAAACTTGAAAAAAATCAGGATATAGTAATCATTTCTAATAAGCGTAGAGATTTTGAAACATTATGTAAGGAGTACAAAGATCGTAATATCCATTGGCTTAAAGAGGGAGATGGCACGTTTATATGGCAACAATCTCAAGGTTCTCTGTCTGAATTAAGGGAGTTTGTAGATCATTGTAAAGTACAAAGCAGCAAAGTTGAGAAAATAAGTGATATTAATGACAGAGTTGTTATAATTTCTGCAGGACCAGGTATGGGTAAGTCTACTTTACTCTCGCAATTAGCCATAGAGCAAAGAAAGGTTAGTAGTTCTGTCAAAGTTGTTAGAGTTAACTTAAATGACCATACAGATAAGTTATCAGGAGCAGATTTTAAAAACAAAAATGAAATTGTCAAATTTTTAGAGGAAATTGTAGAAATTAAATGTCTAGATTTAAAAAGTTCTATTTTGTTATTTGATGGGTTTGATGAGATTGCTTCTAATACCGATTATAAAAGTAAATTTTTAGAAATGGTGCACTTTTTAAAGAATGAGGTAAAAAAATTGTGGATCACTACTCGTTCATCTGCACAATACAATCTAGAAGATGTATTAAGTGTCTTTTCATATACTCTAGCACCATTGTCTGAAGTAACCCAGAAGGAGTTCTTAGAGAAATTTTGGAAAACAAACTTCCTTTACGATGTGATTAAAGCATTCACGATTAAAATAGGTAATGAAATTGAAGATGAAAAAATTAATAGTCTGGCTGAAAAGGTGTCTAAAATAATTGAATTTGAAATCGTTGAAATGATCGATAAACAAGATAATTTAAAACAAATCAAAAATTTAACTTCGGAATTTGAACCATTTAAAAAAGAAGAAATTGTTGAGAAGCTAACAAATCTATTAAATAAACAACACAAAATATCTGAAAATGTTAAGGATATAGTGGAGGAATCTGATAATTCACCTAATTTTAAAGAAATTAAGGATTTAATTCAGGCACGAGCAAAAAGTCACGCTGAGGAACTAATCGCGAAATTCTCCAAGTCTATCTCCGACAAAGAAAGAAGTTTTACATGTGTTCCATTACAGACAAGAATGCTTGCTGAAGCTTTTCAAGAAGGATTTTACGAAGATTTAAAAAAATTCTATGATCTTGAACCTAATCAACGTGATCTTGATAAACCTAAATTACCTGACAGGCTTAATTTGCTTGATCTTTACGAACGATTTATTGAAAATAGGCGTAAGATAAATTTTGTAGAAAAAGGTAATATGGATTTAAGAAATGAATTTGTTCAGGAGACATTTATCGATTCGATGGGATCTTTCATGGAAAAACATAGGAGATTGGCTTTAAGTTCATTATTTTCTGAAGAGGATTTGAAAAAAATTCTTTCTGAGAGAAAAAAGAAAGAAATCGAAGTACTAAAAGAAAAGATAGGAATAGGTAAAGAAAACGAAGGTATTGTTTATCAGATCATTAATGGTAAACCGAGTTTTATTCACCGTACTTTTGCTGAATATTTTGCAGCAGATTTCTTTGCTGATATACTAGCAGAATTAGAAGATGATTCAAAGTATAAGAAAGTACGAGATTTTTTGTCCGAGTATATTTTTAAAGAAGGAAATGAAGTGATACGTAATTTCTTTGATTTTATGCTAGCTAAGGATGAAGAAGGACAAAATCAATATGAGTTCCATATGGCAGTTTTAAATAACGATAAAGACAAGGTTAAGGAATTATTATCAAATTCAGAAACAAATATAAATTGTCCTGATAAGGGAAATAGAACAGCACTTCATTTAGCTGCAGCATACGGTCACTTAGATATTGTTAAAGATTTATTAAATCAGCATGGCGTAAGTATTAGTACTAAAGACCAAATATTTGGCTGGAGTCCATTAAGCTATGCTGACGTGGGTGGGTATTGGGGTATTGCAGAATTACTTCTAGAAAGAGGAGCAAGTGGTAGCGAAATGTTTGAAGCTAAAAGAAATGTTAAAACTCGTTACGAAGGTAAAATTACATTATTACATATAGCTGCTCAAGAAGGTTATATAAAATTCGCCGAAGTGTTAGTAGACAAATTAAAAGCTAACTTGCTGGATATTAACCATTTCTGTAGGATTCCATTACATTTTGCCGCAGAAAATGGTAAATTAGAAATGGTTAAATTTCTTCTAAACAGAGATAGACAAAGACAAACAGCAACTAGAGAAGACATTCTGAGAACAACACCTTTAGATCTAGCAGTTCATGGAGGTCACTTAGAGGTTGTTCAATATTTAGGAGATTATTTAGACTTTAAACAGTTTAAAATTAATACGATGAAATTGAATGCTGCAGTTAAATATGGTAATTATAAAGATGTCGAAATGCTTCTACAAGAAGGGGCTGGTGTGAATTCTGAAGTTCTAGGCACGACTCCTCTTCTTCAAGCTATTGTAGCTGGAGACTTAAAAGTTGTAAAGCTTTTAGTAGAAAAAGGTGCTGAAATTATTAATTTTTGTATTGACTGCGATAATCTTTTGTGTATTGACCTTAATATATTCGAAGATGGAACACGGACACCTTTGCATGAAGCTGCTAGACATGGCCGTTTCGATATAGTAAAGTATCTAGTGGAAGAACTTATAAAAAAAGATGCAGATATTAACCCAGCCAATAATAAGAAGTGCACACCATTACATACTGCTGCTAGAGGAGGCCATTACGGTATAGTAAAATATCTAGTAGAACAACTTAAAACAAATAAAGATGCTAACATTAATCCTGGCGATGAAGATCGTTGCACTCCATTACATATTGCTGCCGGAGGAGGCCATTACGATATAGTAAAGTACCTAGTGGAAGAGCTTAAAAAGAAAGCTGCAGATATTAATCCGGCTGATAATAAGTATTGCTCACCATTACATACTGCTGCTAGAGGAGGTCATTACAATGTAGTAAAGTATTTAGTGGAAGAACTTATAGAAAGAAAAGATGCTAAAATTAATCCTGGCGATGAAGATGGTTGCACTCCATTACATACTGCTGCTAGAGGAGGCCATTACAATGTAGTAAAGTATCTAGTGAAAGAGCTTAAAAAAATTGAAGATTCTGACTTTAATCCTGGTGATAAAGCTGGTTACACACCATTACATATTGCTGCTACAAGAGGTTATTATGATATAGTAATATATTTAGTGGAAGAACTTAAAAGAAATGTAGACGCTGAAATTAATCCTGGTGATAATGTTCGTTCCACACCATTGCATACTGCTGCTGACGGAGGTCATTATGACATTGTAAAGTATCTAGTGGAAAAACTAAAAGAAAATATTGATGCTATAATTAATCCTGCCGATGAAAATTGTTGCACACCGTTACATGCTGCTGCTAGAGGAGGCCATTACGATATAATAAAGTATCTAGTAGAAGAACTTATTGAAAGAAAAGATACTAAAATCAATCCTGCCGATAAAAACGGATGGACACCATTACATTCCGCTTCAATACAAGGTCAGAACGATATAGTAAAGTATCTAGTGGAAGAACTAAAAAAAGTAAATGCTGATTTTAATCCTGCCGATGCAAATAATTACACCACGCCATTACATTGTGCTGCACTAAATGGTTTTTACGATATAGTTAAGTATCTAGTGAATGAACTAATAAACATAGATGCTGATATTAATCCTGCCGATAAAGATTGTTGGACACCATTGAATATTGCGGCTGTAGGACACTCTTCCGACGTACTAAACTATATTGTAGAAGAACTTAAAAAAAATAAAAATGCTAATATTAATCCTGCCAATAAAGATGGATGCACACCGTTACATACTGCAGCTAGTGAGGGCCAATACTTTGTAGTAAAGTTTATAGTGGAAGAACTCATTGAAAGAAAAGATGCTAAAATTAATCCTGCCGATGAAGATGGTTGGACACCATTACATTCTGCTGCAATAAAAGGCCGGCTTGATATAGTGACGTATCTAGTGGAAGAACTAAAAAAAATAAATTGTGATATTAATCCTGCAAATAAATATTGTTGGACACCATTGAATAGTGCGGCAGTTGGACTCTCTTACGATGTAATGAACTATATTATGGAAGAACTTAAAAAAAATAAACATATTAACATTAATCCTTTAAATAATGATGGTTGCACACCACTATATACTGCTGCTAGTGAGGGTCAATACGATGTAGTGAAGTTTCTAGTGGAAGAAATCATAGAAAGAAAAGGTGCTGATATTAAGCTCGTTGATATTAATCGAGCCGATAAAAATGGTGTAACACCATTACATACTGCTGCTAGAAATGGCCGGAACGATGTAGTAAAGTATTTAAAGGAAGTACTAGAAAAAATGGATGCTGATATTAAGATATAGAATTAATCCTATAATCAATAAGTTATATCGTATTATTCCAGCAGGTATGGTAATAAAGATTGTAATACACGTCTGCCCGCTGCAGCTGGGAGTGGCCATGGCCATTTTAATGGGTTACAACACTTTATAAATAAGCTTGAGTGAAAAAAATGGTATAATTGTTGCTAACAAAGAAGGTACAACACTTTAGCATGCCCCTGACTTTTATGGAAAGTATGATTTTGTTGAATATCTTGAAAGAAAAGAAGCAACCGATTTAGTACTTCTGTGGACCAACAGCAGGACTTCTCTTTCTATCGACTCCTTTCTCAATCACCATCATCAACGGGAGGAAATATTTAACTTTGCATTACAATTGACAAAAATGAAGGGGTTTAGTATCTAGAATGTCATCAGCACTGTATCATTTGACATTGTTTTGACGCCCCAAGGAATAGTAGTTTGTGCATAACGCTCCCTGCAACAATAAAAAACTTTGCACAAATCAATAGTAATCTTCATCATCATTGGATCAAATCTGCTTTTATTGGTTATATACTTTTCGTAACTGATGCATACAGTCCAGGTTTAGACACCGCACAAGGAATGGTAGTGTGTGCTTGGCTCTCCCTGCAGCAACAAAATACCTTGCACACACCAATAATAATCTTTATCATCATTGACTGACCCACAAAAAGAAAACGTTTACTAACCTTATCCAATAACCTTCTTTTTCCCTTAACCAAGTGGTTAAGTTGAACTTGGCTGTACATAACCATTCAAATCTGTTTGTATTTGTTTTACAAATACAGTTACAGCACGATTAAGAACACACTCAGAGAAATGTTGGTTAAAGAACTCCAATTTTATCTGCAAGACACTTTAACACTCCTTCACACCTCAACATGTTGATAACCCTAACTCTTCTTATCACCTGGAGTCCACCAAAACACCTAATTTGGACCTGAAACAAGACACCATACTTTCAAGACACATCAACAACAGCAGCCAACAAAAGCCAAGAAATTTATCATCTTCATGATACACTTCTTCACAACATGTGAAACACCCCACATCAGACACTATCAAAAACGCCCTGGTCACCAAATTTCCAGGATCATCCCTCAATCAACAACGGTCTGGTCACCAATTGCCAGGATCATCCCTCAATTAACAACGGTCTGGTCACCAATTGCCAGGACCATCCCTCAATTAACAACGGTCTGGTCACCAACTGCCATGCTTAAATCCCAATCTACCATTATCCATTATCCCAGGAACACATCAACTTAATTAGCATATAAGGTCTTTTCCTTTTCTCTGTATCAAGAATACACTTCTAGCTCAAAATTGCTACCATTCACATCAAAAACTGCACAGCCTTCTACTTCCACAGGATACTTCCTTCTTTGGGGACCTACATGTTCGTCACTTCCAAACTCACTGTTCTCATCACTTTCCAAAGAATTCTGAACGGAGGAAAGCCAAGCCTAGAATATTTTAGGAAATCAATGTTGATCTTACACTAAGAAAAGCTGGAATTTCTGCCGTGTCATGCTTTCTCCCACCATTAATCTATGGAGCACAGGAGATTCACACTTCATATTACAATATCACACCCATATAACCAACCAATAAATATCAAAAAACTAAAAACATATTCATAGTTATTTTCAATATCAAATTATAATTAAATGTGTTTTCTTTATATTGTTTTAATAGTTAATATAATTATTGTAATAAGCGATTGATGGATTTTTAAAGTGTGATTTCTTTTTTGTTTCATTTTTTTTTGTTAAGCTGTATCAACAATAATACTATTATTCAATTGTATTTATTATTTAATATACCTAAATGTTTAAAAATGCTAAAATTAATCCTGCCGATGAAGATGGTTGGACACCATTACATTCTGCTGCAATAAAAGGCCGGCTTGATATAGTGACTTATCTAGTGGAAGAACTAAAAAAAATAAATTGTGATATTAATCCTGCAAANAAAAAAAAACTTTTATAAATTACTTTATTTTTTTTATATTAACCAATGTCATGGTAAAAGAGAAAAGGTTTGTCACTGAACTAATATTACATTTCTCGTGTAACGCATTGTCAACAATACATTTAATATCTGTAACAATTAAAACATGTGTGACATTATGTATTGTTATCAATAAAGATAAATAAATAAAAAAATAATAATATAGAAGTGGATACACTGATTGCTGATTACATTATTTTAACCCCACCTCTAACTCTGTTGGGCTCATAACCTTTAAATAAACGTACAATATTTAATTCAACTTCGTTTCTCATTGATATGTCACGGCGTTCTATATTCTATCAATTATTTTAATCAAATGTTAAACTACTACTCTATTTCTTTTTCTTGTGAACAAATTTTAAATAATTATTAATACTTTTTTTATATATTTTTCTTATAGTGTTTATAGTTTTTAGTGGGATTTCATTGCTTTTCTTATACTCTTTCGAACTTAAGTTTCAAATCGTGCTTATATTTGTAACATTCATCAATTTCTCCTTAGAACACTTGAAGGAATCCATGAATTATCACTTTAATATCTAGAACACAAGTTAAAATTATGGTCGAGATAACCGACACGCAAAGTTAGTATAATATATATTAGTTATTTTTTGGCACTTCTTTAGATTTTTACTCCCCTTATAAAGAAAATAGATGGGAGTAACAATCTAAAGAAGGTGTACGCAATGTTCTTCTTTAGGCAGTTACTTCCCTTATAAAAACAGAAAAGTGATATTTCTTTGATCCAAAGGTAATTTGAACTAAACATAACTTTAATAGTTATTTATGCTCTAAAAACGTATTGGGGAGTAACAATCTAAAGAATTGCCACTTTTTGTTTAAATTAACATCTATTTCTAAAGATAATGTTTACTTGTATTCTTGATGTATTTATTATATCATTCCCTATTCTTGACAAAGTATATTTCTGCCATATTGTAAAAATAATTAGATATTTTGTTTTCAATCAATTACATTGAGATAAATTTTTCTTTATCTTATCTGTTGCTGAGTAGAAGACAAGTGGAAAGAACCAGGTTTGTCATTTAAAAAAACAAAACAAAAAAAAACTAAGGTAATTTTACTCATATTAGTAGATCTCACTGAAATATTACATTTTTACCATCTAAACGGGCAATTGTATGTGATAGCCTGAGTTATTTATTAGTAATAGAATAGAAACATTTTCAGATGAATAATTTTTACTAATTTGCACCTTTGATAATTATTTTGGAGTGCCTATCCATGTACATATTGGATATTTTATGATCTAAAATATTAGATCATAAAATATGTATGCCCTTATGAAGAAAATAGAGGGGAGTAACAATCTAAAGAAGGGCTTCTTTTCAAGTAGAAGTGCCATGTTTAATTAACCCTATGAATTGGGAACTTGTTACTTATGAAGAACCTGATTAATCATTTCAGAGATGAGTATTAGAAAACTTTCAGGTAAATCAGTTAAATGTTTATACCTGATATTGTCCTGACCAGGAAGGCTATTCATTTTTCACGTACTTATCACATCTCTTATTTCATATCGATTTTAAAGTCTTTATTTAGAAATGAGTTGATATTATAGATCAAGAATGATCTATTGATTCCGGAAGGATATAGAACTGCTAGATTCTAGATTTTTGGTTTTTTTTTATAGTTTTGTTTTCATGAAATAAATAATCAAGCCTCTTGGCAAATAATTTTATTGCAAAAAAAAGTACTTTGAATCTATTAAAGGTCGACCAAGAAGTGATATCGATCTGAAAAGTGCGCTATTGTTGTTGGTTTTTGTGTAATGTATCGTCAGTTTTAAATAAAATAGACACACAACAAAAAGCACTAGAAATTCGCTAATTATTTCTTTTGGTTTTTATTGTTATAAATTTTTATGGAGGGCTTTTACAAAATGAAAAATATTAACACTAGGCTACACCGACATCCGATTTTAAAACCTCTTTCAGATAGCAGAACAAAGGAAACGAGCCGAGCATTGGTCTCTACGCATGCCCAGTTTGAGATGCGCAGGCGCACTTTAATCTAGGCATGCGCAGAGGCCAATGCTCGGTTTGTTTCTTCTGGTTGGTTATGCAGTCTGGACGATACTTAAATGAAGCTAAAATTAACAAAAAAAAAATTTAAGTAAAGTTTTAATAATAATATTTTATTGTTTCAGAGATAATTGTTGGCTGGTTAGCTGGTCTGGTATTATGTCAACTATTTTTAAGTGTACTTCAGTTGTTTGATAGGAGTTTTCTACTTATCGGAAATGTAAGATAACAATCCTATTCATTGTTTATGTTAGTACTAGCATTGTTTATGTTAGTGGGATGGATCAGTGGTAGAGTTTCTGCTTCATATGCTGGAGGTCACTGGTTCGAACCCAGCTTATAGCTCATCAATTTTTAACGTTATAAATCATTAAGATGTGAGTCGCAGTCTCCGTCGCCCGTTTTCGGGACACTACTTGATTATATAAAAGATACTCGTTTTGGCTGAACAATTGTCACTGACTACAATTGGATAAAATTTCGTCACACTTTCATTTATTACGATAACCAAAACTGCCCTAAACGATTTTCCTTTCTGCCTGCATATCTGTTACCACCACACTGGTCCGACTTTTGGTTTATTAGCGGAAAATTGGCGAAATTAAATAGATAAATTTTTACGCGCTAATAAGTTGCGCATGTTGTAGGTTCGGTTTTCTCAAAAAATATTGAGAAATACCTAAGTTATGACCAGATTTAGAAAAAAAACTGCTTTTCTTTAGTTGAGTCTACATTACTATTAAGAAAAAGGGATGTTTAGTCCAATATACATGGGACAAAGGAATATCCCACACCTGTTTTGGAATTTGGATTAGTAGATTAAAATTTTAAAGAAGAACATTACGTACATCTTCTTTAGATTGTAACTTTCCTCTGTTTTTTTTTTTAGAGTTCGTAGGTTTGTTTCCTTTGATTCTGTTCCTTTGATCTGATTTTTTTATATAAGGGGAGTAACTATCTAAAGAAGTACTAGCGCTCTATTATTCTTGTTTCAGGTATTATTGCTGAGTGTGTTGATCGCTTCCATTGGACTACTAGGTACCTTCAAGTTCTTCTTTCAAGCTCATAAGGAGAACGCTACGTATGCTTTCTTTGGAGGCATAATTATTATTCTTCTGGACTGGTTGCCCTTCATTGGCTTTTGTATGGAAACTTATGGTTTTATCGTCTTATTCAGGTAACTGATGGTTTAAAGCAGGGGTACTCACTACGCGGCCCGCGGGCCGCATGCGGCCCTCAGTACGATATTTTGTGGCCCTCGACCGTACGTAAAACTCGCGATATTTTCCCCATTATCTTACGTTGCTAGAAAATAAATTAAGTGCCTAAGAAATGAAAATAAATAAATGGTTCGAAACTAATCCTGACCATATTTGCTTGAACCTACACAAGTGAATCAACTTTTAGTTGAATGAATTTCATTAAGAACAAAAATAGGTCCCGCCTAACACATGTAATCCTGCTTCTTAGCACCTGCTAAGAATAGCAGTGTCCAAAGAACCAGCGGACATTTATCATGGCCACACTAAGGCTAGGCGCACACTGGAGACAAACAGTCTGCAGACCAGACAGCCCACAGACAGTCTGCAAACAGTTTTGTCACCAGTGTGCGCCTAGCCTAAGAAAACATGTTTTTATTGTTTTTAATAACTATTGATTAAATAAAAAAAATTATTATAGATTTTAGTAATATTTTCATAATGACAGTTTACTGATCTATTTAATCTACAATGATTAGGAGCACATCTTTTATTATTTTACATTNTTGTCTAAAGGAATATTAGGAGAAACAAATGGAATTTTTAAAGGAAATTATAAATAATTGCACGATAAAAATAACTTTTTATATACGACGTTTTTAAATTTTCTGTCATGAGTCATGAATCATAAATTGGAAACCTGTCAAAATGAAGATTTTAAATATGGGACATGTCAAAACAAATTAAATTACTTGCGGATTTTTTCCGAACTAACTTTCCAAACAGCAAAATTTGCTCAAAACGAATTTAAATTCTGCTGAAAGATGGCTAAAAGTATTAAAATAATGTATTGTCATCGTGTTCTAAACTATTCTAAAATTTTCAAATACCTAGCTTCTCTGGTTAGTTAAAGTTAGTTAAAGATCAATTGCAAGATTTGTACTGGACAACAAACAAACAAGAAAGCAAGCAAAGAAAAACGTAGTAAAATGAAATGGGTTTGATGATGATGATTATAAAGGTAAGGTAATAAAACTATTGAAGTATTTAAAGAATAAGGCATAGTAGGTACATTACGCATCTAGTGCGGAAAGTAGCATTTTGCATGCGAGTGCGTGGAGTTTGCACCCGAACGATGGCGAAGGTAGTAAAACCACAAGAGCAAAGCAAAATGAAGTTTTGGCACGAGTTGCGTAACGCATTTTATCTACGATTGTTAGATTTTAATAATAAATACAGAAAAAAACATTTAATAAACTTCCTGTGTGTAAGTTTGTATTTTGTACTCAATTAATTATTTGAGGAGGCGTATTATTCTCCTCATTTTCATCATAATGACATAAATCACTCAATGTTTTTCACTATAAACTCGATATAAACAGTTACTTTAATTAAATGAACAGCAATTTAGTTTTGCTAAATGTAAAACAGCACGCTTAAGATAAGCACGCTCGTGCGTTAAGATGTAGAATTTTTCTTTTTTTACCGCTCTAGGGCGGAATAAAAAAAAAAGGAATTATGAGACGCGCATGCGCAATGAATACAAGTACGTAACGAATCACTTTCTACGCATCTAAACAGAGATACAAAGTTTATATTTCGTATCAATCGTAGATAAAAATATTTATGGATCACTACTCGTCCCTATAAGCACAATGCGATCTAATAGATGAATAAATTGTTTCTTCACATTAATCTATACTACCCATTATCTGAAGTAACCTAGTGAAAAGCTCTAAAAAAATGGTTTAGATTACAAACAATTCATGTTGTGGTTATAGAAATAATTATTAAGATAGATAGTGAAATTGAAGATAATAAAAAGGCTGACAGAGTCTCTAAAATTAGTTTATAATTCCTCTAATTTAAAATATACTTGCTGGACACCCGTGCTACGGAGTCTCCATTTTAATTTTATAAGTTTATGAACTACCATCAAGAAACATTTTAGAATTTTCGCTATTGGGCAAGTGAAAACCTAATGGAAATTCACCTGAGACCTTTCCACTCCCCTGAAGTGACTGTATAGTGTGCAGTATTCCAATTTGGGGTTATTGGGCCTTACTTTTTCGAGTATAATGGTCACACCGTTCACTTTCAGTGTAATGTATCAATGTTGGAAAAGCCATTTTTTTCCTCAAAACTCATTTTGAGTATGTTGACCACCTACCTAAGATGACGACTTTTGTTCACTTTATCCAGGTTTTACTGTATTGTATTTTGATTTGATGTTAAAATGTTTCTGCAGAATATAGAATTTATAAAATATTTTAGATTGGGGCCGCGCCATCACTTTAGGAAATTAAACAATAAATCGCACTCCAGAGATAAACCGCGCCCGTAAACACAACTCTTCCACCTCACTTGGTCAAACAAATGAATAACCTTAACTTATCAATCAATAGTGTTTATTTAACTGATAACACGCATTTATATTAAATCAATTTATTTAAAAGAAAAACTGATGTTCCTTTTTATGTTATCATAATCCCCCTCTTGCTTTATTCAAATAAAAAATTAAGAGACTGGTCAAACGAAATATCTCAGATTCTATCCAGTTCTATATTTTTCCAAGATAATTTCGTCGAGAAACAGAAATCATCCAGTACTCCTTTACATGTTTCAGCCGCTGGTCTTACCGGATTTGGGGAGGTAGCGTAGCCGTGGTGGTAAAACCACCTCTGCTCGGCTAACACTGAATCATGAGTGGAACGAGATGGGGTTCGATTCCTCGGCGTGACACTCTGATTTATATTGCTCACTATTGATCACATCACACTCGCTTCGGCGGTACAATGTACATATGTATGATGTGTGAAGTGGCTGCAACTCTCCACCG
>KZ652498.1:0-11395 GCA_001010745.2 Gerris buenoi | reverse complement strand
ACAAACTGATTACAAACTCAAATCACCAACCAGTTGACTATTAGTTTCAACCTGTGTAATTGAATGGGACACCGCACATGGAGCAACTCAAAACAAACTGATTACAAACTCAAATCACCAACCAGTTGACTATGAGTTACAACCTGTGTAATTGAATGGGACACCGCACACGGAGCAACTCATTACAAACTGGGTTTGCTTTTGCTTCCTGTCTACTCAAAAATGACTGGAGTTTCCAGTTGAGTTTGTTTTGAGTTGCTCCGAGTGCGGAGGGCATAAAAAATTCTAAAATGTAGCCCATTTAAATACGAATCCAACTATATTAGCCGTTTTCCCGGGAAGAATCTAGTTCCTGAGAAAAAAGCTTAAAACGCGGACGGAGAAAGCCCGGGTTCGATTCCCCGCCCAGGAAATTTTATTTTTATGATAAATTTTGATGAAATCTTGAATAATAATTAAATGCACATATGAAAACTAATAAATGGAAAACACCGGGCTAAATAATTATGAACTGGTATATGGGAAAGTTTGTCTGAGTTGTCTCGGACCGATTTTTTTTTCCATAGATTTAATAATTAATTATAGATTTTAATAATAACCTTCGACATAATTAACCGTCAAAGTTTCAAAATTCAGAAATAGTGGCTAACATCAAAATTAAATTTGGCGGATTTGTTCGTCATTCAGAGAGCTAAATTTCAACTCGATTTTGCTGACTCAACAATCTAGGTTCAAGATGGCGGAAAATGTTCATTTTTCTGGGCGGCATAACTAGAAGTAAGGACTGATTTTTTCTGCTAAGGTTCAACTTTCTAGGTTTAAATACCCTGGGTACTACGATGATAAAAGATAAAAATCATACTCGTAGATACGCATAAAAACATAAAGACGTCATGCTGAAAACCACTCAGGAGGTCTTAAAAACACCCAAAACTCTTAATTCAGGTGGAATCTAAAAAAAAAAAAAGTTTAGGTACATGACTTCTCCTAACATAGGCGAGGAAGAGATAAGGTTAAGGAAATTTAAGAAAATGGCTGAATTCGTTAACCTGTATAATCGGCCCAGCCGTATCAACATGGCGGCCATTTAAAATTTTGAACCATTTATTATAATGTGAAACAAACGCCATTTTATGAATTTTTACAGTAAACGTACTAGTCCAATCCGCTCAAGATAACGCATTTGTGAGATTTTAACGGGGGGGGGGAGGGGGCAGTCAAAGCGGTATAATTAAAAAATAACCAATAATAATAATTGAACTTAAAAAAAAGATGTATATTATATTGTAACTTACCATTTTCCATTGATAGCTCCGTCGAAATGTCATTCCATATTCTGTTCTTCAATTTCGACTTCATATAGCAGGAGTCGTTCATATCATATAACACCTTACGGCGTTTCACTGCCTCTATTAATTGTTCTTCGGTCATTTTCGAGCAGGAACTTTATCAAAGAAGAACCTGGAGGTAGAAAATAATAAACACGGGACAGAGAAACGCCTGACACGTGTGGTACGAAAAGCTGTGTCTCGTCAACTGGAGCCTTGAGACCGACGCCTTGGGCAGCGCGCGTCGCGTGACACGTGTCTCATGATGCATTATCGCGCATGCGTCCCAACCTGCTGTGATCTATCTATGTATTTACAATAAAAAACACTCGTCGCGTCACACGCGCTTCAATAATTATTTTAGGCAATCACTTTGCTGAATAACGTACCACGTTCTGTTATTGTCTATTAATTATTTTCGTACCATCATCATTTAATAAATCAACTTTTGTTTTAAAAATTCTCATGCTTTTTATTTAAGATAAGTTTGTTTTTATATCATTGATTCGGCAACAACATTTATTCCAATGTAAATAAAAGTTTATTTTGATTACGCAGGTCTTTAAATAAATTTAACATTATAATAATAATATCAATTTAATTTATTGGAAAACCTGCGTATCAAAATAAACTTTTATTTTTATTGGAATAAATGTAGTTGCCGGTGCAATGATATAAAAACTGATAATGATAATTTTTAATCAAAATGATTTTAACTGATAAAAAAAAAATATATCAACAAATAAATTAAACAACTCTAAAAAAGTGGCACGCATTTTTTTCCTCAAAATAACATTATTTTTTAAAGTTTATTTTATTTATTTTTTTACCAGATTCAGAAGATTAGGAAGGTGATAAACTTAAAGGGTTATAGGTTCTGATTAAATTTGTTTATGTTTGTGTACCTTAGTTTGAGTTTTGTGTTTTTATTAGTTTAATTTAATTATTGTTTGAGGTTGTTTTAGTTTTTTTGATTACTAATTATTATCGCTGGCATAAACAGTCGATTTAATTTATTAGTTTTGTTTGTTTTCAATTTTGTTCAACTATTTCCAATAGTTTTGTTTACAATCCGAATTTACCTTGTTTTTTTGACAAGATATGAAGCGATATATCAAATTGAATTTTGTTTAAAACTATATTTTCAAGACTCAAGACAATAATATAGTATTTGAAATTGTTAAAGTAGTATTAAAGTTCGATAATTCCATAAAAGGTTTATTTATTTCTATTCAAGTCTGCGCTGCATAAGACAGCGACTATTATTACTACTATTATTTTGTTAATATTGTTGTGGATGGTACTATAATGTTGAAGGCACATCTTTAGATTGTTACTCTCCTTATAAAAAAATCAGAGAGGAGTATCAATCTAAGGAAGGTGTACGGAATGTTCTTCTTTAGACTGTTACTCCCATTGTAAAAACAGAAGTGTGATATTCCTTTGTCCCAAAGTACATTGGACTAGACACCCCTCTGCCCTCTGTATTAATAGTTATTTAGTACCATGTAGAAGGTATAATTTAACTCAAGATACGTGGAACAAAAAGAATTAGAATTAGAATTGACGCATTGAAATGCCCTCATTTTTTAATGTACCCTTTATCAGATCCCAGATTCCAGTTGGCATTGTACTTACAGAAGTCACATTGAAATGACCTTTTATTAATATGGTCTGTGCGATTATGAATTTTCAGATTAATCCTCCAGTTGGATTTATATTCACAGTAGATATATACAAAGTAGATGTATTCACAGTATTATATTCAGTCATTAAACATCTAGTGCGGAAAGTAGCATTTTGCATGCGAGTGTGGATTTTGCACCCGAGCGATAGCGTGGGTAGTAAAATCACACACAGCAAGGTTGTCTTTGTATATACCCTTTTATTAAAAATAAACTGAATGAATATGACCTTTCAAAGTATTTTGCATGTTGGCTTTTGTACTCACAGTGAGAACATGGAAATGCCCTTATTTTTTTATGTACTTATGACAATTATATGCTTTCTCAGATCACCCTTCCGGTTGATTTTGTACCTGCAGAAGACACATTGAAATGGCCTTTTAATATGGACTGAGTCAACGTCTTCAGATTATTCTTCCAGATGGATTTGTAGTCACAGTAGGAACATGAACACTAGAACAAAAATCCTTGTATTATGTGTAGTGTCAATATGCTTTTTCAGCTCACCCTTCCGGTAAGCTTTTGTATGTACAGAGGACAGATTGAAATGCTGATATTTTTTGTATGTATAGTGTCAATATGGCTTTTTATATGTTCCTTGACTCTTTGTTGACACTGATTAGCCTTACATTTCTTGTGTACTGAGTAGACATGGATCTTATAGTAGGGAAACAACTAGAGTTAGTGCGTTGACAGAGCGGGAAATTGAGTGACACACAGGCCAACCTCTCTGGGGGAAAAAATAAAGCCACTAGGTCTGTGGATAGGGGTGGAGCAGCGTTTATCCAGATGGCTTCTCCCCTCCACTAGAGACATTTATCTTTGCCTAGTTGGCCCGACCTTTTGTCCGGGAAAATCTCAAGCTCTCATTGGCTCGTCCCCCCATTTGCTATTTTTTCCCGCACTGTCAAAGCACAAACTCTAGTTGTTTCCCTACTGTAAGATCAGATTGTTGTTGTGCAGAATACGGACAGTCAGAGCTCTTCATACTTTAGTCACTTGCTATTGCCTGATTATAATAGTCCAGGAGATAGCGTGCAGACANTCAAGCTAGAATTTTGCATACAAGTCAATCTTTTAGCGCCTTTTAAGAATATGTGGTTGGCTAAGTTCGTCTGCGGGACATAGCTTGGCAATAGGCGTTTGAAAAAAACAAACCGGCGGAGAGCGGCCATGTCTCACCAAAAATGGTGGACAATGTGATTTTCGTGATCCTGAGTACAAAATTAGTTAGTAGACCAAAAATCAAGTTGATGTTAGTTCGTCCCTTGACAAGCGACAACGTTTATTTTTAGTAATATTTGAATAACTAACCTATCAAGTGTGAAAATAACATCGACTTGATTTTTGGTCTACTAACTAATTCTGTACTCAGGATCATGAAAATCACATTGTCCACCATTTTTTGTGAGACATGGCCGCTCTCCACCGGTTTGTTTTTTTCGAACGCCTATTGCCAAGCAATGTCCCGCAGACGAACTTAGCCGACCACATATTCTTAAAAGGCGCAAAAAGATTGACTTGTATGCAAAATTCTAGCTTGATGTTAGTCAGACATTTTTTTGCACGCTATCTCCTGGACTATAACCAATACCTAAAAAAAAACACAAATTCAATCAAATTTTATGTTATAATTAGAACATGATTTGTATCCCCAAGTTTTGGAACATCAGTATTTTTTACCGACACCATATGTTTTCCACAATTTTATGTTATTATTTCATTATATATTCAGTATATGACACATACTTAGTAGAAAACATAATTTAAGACCTTTATAGCTATCAATTTATTAAAAATCATTGAAATTGTGGTAAAAATTATCGTCAGAGTAGTGGAAGAAAGGTAAAAATTACGGGCTTAGTGATAGAACATCGGTAAATCTTACCGACGCGAAAAAATAATCTAACCAAATGTGGAATACCGTGGAATAATATTTCTTTTAGAGCCTCATTCGCTACCCTACCTGGAACTAGGTTCCTCTAATCATAGGGTACAACCGTGGCCACATTCAGGACCCAATAATGTTGAAATTATTTACTTTTGAACCCTGTTTTGTAATTACGACTTCAATTCTTTAATAATCATGAACAAATATTTTTTATTATATCAAGTTTTTGCATAAAGTTAACTTAAAATGTTAAGGTTGAATTTATTTATATTAATATTCTCTAATGTTTTTAGACTTCTTACACCTCAGTGAAGCGTCTAACTAATAACTCAATGAAGATCACAAACATTATGATATTAATATTAAATGGGAGTGGGCCACAGCAATGCAGTATTGTCATTAAAGGACATTGACGCAGCATTATCATTCTAGGGTTAAGAAAAATAGCAAAAAAATAAAAAATAAATATTTCTGCACCACTGATGCAGATGTTGACGTCAGTCTGGTATGATGTTGGACTCACTGAGTATTGGAAGGGGTGTGTCAATGACTAATTTCTAAGGTCTAAGGTTACAGTTTGTGCTTTATGAGTTGTGATATTTGAGAGCCTGGGAAAATCTGAAAAATTGGGGTAGGGAACCAATGTGAGGTCAGGATTTTGAATTCTAGAAGGTCACGCCAACTAGGCAAACTAAAATATCACTGGCTCCATTCCCTCCCGCATGTCTAGTGTCTTTATTTTTTTCTCCATTTAGGTTGGCCAATCTGAGTATCAAAAGTTACAACTGGTAACACCCATACTATAATAGAGGAAGATTATCCAGGCACCTCCAACACTTATTATTATTTCCAAATTTCTTAAAATTTCAATATTTATTGAATTATAGAGCACTGTACCTGTTTATTTTATAGTATAAAATAAACAAGTTAACAAAATAGAGGTTATTGTTTTAGGTTGAAAGGTGAGTAGCCTTTGCTTAGATAATAATGAATAGATAATAAGATGTGCTTAGATAATAATAATGTGTGACGTCAATTGAGACCTCCCTTCTAAGCAACTCCCAATACNTTGCGTCGCTAAACGGGCCATCATTTTCAAACACTTCATCATGAATCCCGATGTCGGATTTAAGTGAAGATCATTTATTTCCTAAATGACTATTCAATATTTAATAAACAAAATTCAAAGTATACTTTTGTAGCGCAACAACATTACCGCGGCCTTGTCCATGGTGTTTGAAGGCGATACAAAGAGCCACCGTTGAAGCAAAAACGTAAACTCAGTTGACATCACCAGGTAACAGGCACAGGTCAAGCTACCCCACATTGGCCTGATAGAAAAAGGGTTGAATTTCTTACATCTCGCATTTTTTTTCTTAATCTGGTGTTATGCCGCTTTTATTGGTAATAATTAGTTAATTATTTTATTTTATTTTTTTCAAGTTCAATGTTTAAACCAACTTATTTATAAGTACAGGGTACGGAAGTCCGACTTACGAGTTTTGTGGGGCTATCAATAAAGAACAGTGCGATTTAGTGATATACTGTTAATTTTATTTGAATCAGTATGTAATCTCATTTTTTACATCATGCTATAAAATGTATACCTACAAGATGGTAGATACTACAAGATGATACATCAGCAGCAATACGTTGATCATCCCTCAAGAACAAGGGGTTTGCATATTTTTATTGCGGCATGTAGTGTAGAGTGTTGAATGAAAGGGGAGAACGCTATGAGTACAAGTATTATACATATGTTTGGCCTGGTTTTTGCACCAATTTATCTTTAAGCCACGTGTCCTTAAAAAATGAGTTTTTCGTATCCCCCTTCCCTCTATTTTTTTTTTTCAACAATAGATTTAAATACAGAGTGCGGTAGGATTACTTACTGATTTCAAAATGTCATGAAAATTGAACAGCAAAAAGTATTGAAGATACTAGAGGGTTCTAAATACAGTTTCATCGCTTATCAAAAATATGCTAACACAAATATTGATCAAAATTTTAATAATGAAATATGTATTAAGGACTTGCCATTAAATAATTAAAATATAGGTTACAAAAATGACATCCTCCAAATGATGCCCATTTCGGAGCACGCACTCATCGAGCCTCTTCCGAAAGTTCAACATCACCGGCTAAATCACTTGTCGAGGGATAAGCAACCACCTCTAGTCGAATCGCTCTTTCAGAACGGATTAATAAGACATCCTCTGTGCAGCTGCTTGCCTCTGTAGTGAAAGACTTGAACTGGCCACTACCTCAATTTTCGAAGAAAAGTCACTTTTCATAAAATCTTCTGCTTGTTCTTAAATGAAGATTCAAAAGTATTACTTTTTGTTCAAAATGTACCCTGTACCCAGAATGTACAATTTCCTAAAATCGTACAAGAGTAAACCGGTTCAAATTTCGACTATACAAGAAAAAAGTATTCTTTATAATTTATTTAAGATACTATTCCAAATTTATTTTTCGCATAAAAAAGTTCAATAATTAAATTTCAAATTTCCCCCTCCCCCGCCATTCATAAAAAGTAAAATTTGTCTGATTCTAATTAATGCGGGGTCGATTTAAAGGTCTCAATGAGTGCATTAGAAGTTGTGTATTGCTTTCTTTGATAGAATTAACATGAAAGCATTTATTGAGAAAATTGTATTTATTATTTAATGTGGGATTTGGAATGAAAGTCCTTTTTATATTTTATTTAACAAGCTTTTGCCCAGGGGACCTGGGCTTCTTCAGGTTTTGAATGTTAGAAATACTGTAAATTAAGGGAAAAATGGTCAAAATGAAAAAAGTAATTACGAATTTTGGAAATGAAAGTCTTACCAAGTTAATTTTGAATGATTTTAGATGTTTTTTGAAAAGAATTTTTTTATAACTGACATACCTAATCAAAATTTTGAATTATTTATTTTTTATGAAATATAATATTTGTGTAAATGTTGCTTAATTTGTTGGTGTCTTGTTTTAAGTTTATATTGTTTTTGTATTTGATTTTATGTACAACATTTCAAGTGTAAGTCACTTAACACAAGTGTAAGTGCAACTAACTCTGCATTAGAATTCTCTCAAGTTCACAAAAGAAAAACTTCAATTTATTGTTTAAATATTTATTTTTGTTAAAAATAAAAAACAAATGATTTTCAAAATTGAAGATATTTTCCCCTTTAATAGCTTTCATATTGTTTTTATAAAAAAAAGCAATACCACGACTTTTAATGCACTCAATGAGACCTTTAAATCTACTCCGCATAAATTAGAATCAGACAAATTTTACTTTTTATGAATGGCGGGGGAGGGGGAAATTTGAAATTTAATTATTGAACTTTTTTATGCAAAAAATAAATTTGGAATAGTATCTTAAAGAAATTATAAAGAATACTTTTTTCTTGTATAGTCGAAATTTGGACCGGTTTACTCTTGTACGTTTTTTAGGAAATTGTACTTTTTAGGTACAGGGTACATTTTGAACAAAAAGTAATAATCTAAATCTTCATTTAAGAAGAAGCAGAAGATTTTATGAAGAGTGACTTTTCTTTGAAAATTGAAATTTTTTTTGCATTTACACGTTTAGGCAACTCAATCCGTGGACCGTATTTTAGGTAGAGGTGTGAAATTTATATTTCTGGTTCAGTTTATAACTCTAACTTGAAATTAATTTTACATATCAAAGTGTCTTTAATAAGATAAATAGAGCGAGGGGTTCCAAAATTGGTTTTTGGTTGATCTACATGTTTAAATTTAAAAACATTTTCTGACTTAGCAAATACTTAGCTGATGGCACGGTTTAAGAACATTTAAAAACGTAGTATATAAAAAGATCTTTTTATCTTGCAACTATTTATACTACCACTTTTTTTTTATAGACGCGGAGCTACATTTTTGGGGATTTAAAAGCGCGGTTGTGTCCAATGAAATAATATAATCAAACAAAAAAAAGTAGTTTTAATAAGCTTATATTTATTCACTCTTTTTATTTGAAGGGAGAGAGGACCATATAGAAGGAAAGATAATTACTTGGTGGTCCTGAAAAGGACCGTTTGCATCGGGAGACGGTTGACTGAGAGCAGTCGATCGCCTCATTTTGAGAGCTCCTCAACCACCGAAACCGTAGAGGGTACGCCCTTGCCTCTTGAGCGCGTAAACCACGTCCATGGCAGTAACGGTTTTTCTCTTGGCGTGTTCGGTGTATGTGACGGCATCACGAATCACGTTCTCGAGGAATACCTTGAGGACACCTCGAGTTTCTTCGTAGATGAGTCCAGAGATACGCTTTACTCCACCGCGACGGGCCAGTCTCCTAATGGCAGGCTTGGTTATCCCCTGGGCCCTGGATGCTGTCACGCGGTACTCTCCTATGTCTCTTGGCACCGCCTTTGCCAAGACCTTTACCACCCTTACCTCTGCCAGTCATGTTAATTTAGAGTTGGAACTTCGACGATGATATCTTACGGATCAGCAGGATAAATGCACATGATTTCGAGTTGCTTATATAGATTGATAGAAAAAAGGCGGCACTCCATTGGCCCTAAGCAAGTTGTAAATTCGGCCAATAGGATGGACAGGAAATCTGCCATTAGTATAAGTATTCCTTGAAACTACCCTACAATTCATGTACTGGTAACAAGTAACAAGCACAACTTCACATCCCAAACACTTCGAATATGGCTCGTACCAAACAAACTGCAAGGAAGTCTACTGGTGGCAAAGCCCCGAGGAAGCAGCTTGCCACCAAGGCAGCCAGGAAGAGCGCCCCTGCCACAGGTGGTGTCAAGAAGCCTCATAGCNAAAGGACCGTTTGAGATGTGGTGCATGACCGTTGGTTGTCGAACACCGTAAAGTTTTAGCTCCTTAACCGCCGAAACCATAGAGGGTACGTCCTTGCCTCTTCAGCGCGTAAACCACGTCCATAGCAGTAACGGTCTTCCTCTTGGCGTGTTCGGTGTAGGTGACAGCGTCACGGATGACGTTCTCGAGGAACACCTTGAGGACACCACGAGTCTCCTCGTAGATGAGACCAGATATACGCTTTACTCCACCACGACGGGCCAGCCTCCTGATAGCGGGCTTGGTGATGCCCTGGATGTTGTCTCGCAGTACTTTCCTGTGCCTCTTAGCGCCTCCTTTGCCAAGACCTTTGCCGCCCTTGCCTCTGCCAGTCATGTTGATTTAGAGTTGGAACTTTGACGTGGATGTTCTTGAATAATAAACGCAAATGATTTCGAGGGGGTTATATAGGTTGATAGAAAAAAGGCGGCAGTCCATTGGCCCTAAGCGTGTTGAAAATTCGGCCAATAGGATGGACGGAAAATCTGCCACTAGTATAAGTATTCCTTAAACTTGACTACAATTCATTCACTGTTATCAACTTCAACTTCTCATCTCTTAACACTCATATAATGGCTCGTACCAAACAAACTGCAAGGAAGTCCACTGGTGGCAAAGCCCCGAGGAAGCAGCTTGCCACCAAGGCAGCCAGGAAGAGCGCCCCTGCCACAGGTGGTGTCAAGAAGCCCCACAGATATAGGCCCGGCACTGTTGCTCTCCGTGAGATCAGGAGGTACCAGAAGAGTACCGAGCTCCTCATCAGGAAGCTTCCTTTCCAGCGTCTCGTGAGAGAAATCGCCCAGGACTTCAAGACTGATTTGAGGTTCCAGAGCTCCGCGGTCATGGCTCTCCAAGAAGCCAGTGAGGCTTATCTGGTCGGCCTCTTCGAGGACACCAATCTGTGCGCAATCCACGCCAAGCGTGAAACCATTATGCCTAAGGACATCCAACTGGCTAGGAGAATTCGTGGTGAACGCGCTTAAGGTGTCAATGACACCGACTAAAACGGTCCTTTTCAGGACCACTAACAAAAGACCTCTCACTCATTTTGTGACTACCTAGGTTCTTGCGCGTCGTTGATAAAATATAATTCCAGTAAAAATTTTCCTGCATTTTGAAGCAGGAATTTTTGAATTGTTTCTTAAGTCTTCCACTTCTGTAAATGATGCAGGTGGATTAGAAGCCTCTTATACGAGGTGCTACCCAAATGTTCCCGGACTCAGTGTGTAACTGCGGCTGAAACTCACCAAATGCTTCGAGAAACATTTGGTGACGAAGTCATGGATAAAAACCCAAGCCTTTGAATAGTTTAAGTGGCTCAAGAATGGAAGGACGAGTGTGGAAGACGACGAGCGCTCAGGGCGCCCTTCAACTGGAATCAACGACCAAAAGATCCAAACTGTGCATGAAACAATTCTCCGAGACCGCCGACAATCAATTCATGACATTGTAATAAAGTTGGAATGTTCTATGGCACTGTCCAAAGAATTTTTGTGGATGAACTTGGGTTGCGCAGAATTGCTGCAAACTTTTTTCCCCGTCTGTTGACACATGTTCAAAAGAAATATCGTGTTCTCATTTCCCAGGAACTGAAAACATGTGCTGAAAATGATGAAAACTTCCTTCCTTCCATCATTACGGGTGACGGAGTCATGGGT
>KZ652497.1:115344-132349 GCA_001010745.2 Gerris buenoi | reverse complement strand
TTAACTTAATTTTAAGTGACTTAATTGTTAGAAAGCGTTTACACGTATTCACACTTAATATTTAGTTAAGCTGTTTAGTTCACTAATAATGGACGTTGAACAATGTGTTCAAGTCATAAATACTGTCTTAAAAATTATTTTAAATTAGATTTTGGACGAAATAAAGTATGTTTATGGAAAAAATATATAATTTTTGTCGAATAAAACATTTTTAAAAAATATATAAACAAAGATCTGCAAATCTATAAGCGAGATTCCGACAAACTTGTGCATTTAACTAAATGCGCATGTCCAGTAATTAGCCACGCCCACCTACTAAACAGAAAAATAGAAAAATTTCTATTCTACTTGTTTAGTTGCAAGCTAAATTTTAACTTGCAACTTATTACTAAATTCATTGTTTACATGCATTAAGTCGCTAAAAATTTAGTTAACCACTTAACAACTTAATACGTGTAAATCGGCCTTAACTCTTCATGTGTTCAACAAGTGTTTGTTTACTTTTTGTTTTAGACCTTCTACAAAATAAGATTTATATTGCCATCAATTATCTCAAGATATTCACAGGTGGTCTAAAAATACCAAAAGGTTTTGTTTAATTGTGCATTCTGTTGTAGATCTGTTTTAGAGTAAAATGTTTCACACTGTAACAGTTTGAAATGAGTGTGTTCAAAAGAATTGTTATTGCTTGTCAATACATTAAAACAAACAGAGATAATATCCATCTGGACATTAAGCTCATTAATAGATAAAAAAAAGTACTTCCATATTGATTATCAGTATTTAGCATTGACAAAGTCATGTATGATTTGTATGATCATGTATGCCCTGTTTCGTTCCATGAAGAATGTACTTTATGAAGATCAGACTTGGAACGCATTCAGGTCTGTATAGAAGCCAAACAACAAAAGATATCTGGGCGGCCAAGGAGTCATATTAAGGGTACGGCCACACGAGAGTTTTTTCCCGCGCGTGAAAACACGCGAAAATATGGATCACATTGATATTAGTTAGACCGGCCACACGGGGCGTGAATTCACGCGCGTGGAGGGAGAGAGGGCTGCGTCTTCAAGGTCGCCCGTAGACAAATGAGCCGGGGTCCATTTGTTGGCTGGTTTTCACGCTGGTAAGGTGGCCACACGGGCGTTTTTCCCCGCGCGGGATAAGACACCCATGTGACAGCCTTCGGCTTGATTTCACGCGCTTGTTTTCACGCCAATGTGGCCCCCCACCTGCGAGAATTCACGCGCCTGTTTTTCACGCGCGGGAAAAAACGCTCGTGTGGCCGTACCCTAAAGCTCATAAAGTGCACCAATTTTGGTGAAATTTCCACTTTACTAGGAGGGACGCATTTTCAGACTAAAAAAAAGTCATATTTTTTTTTTTTTTAATATGCGTGAATTCTTTTGTACCCTAACTATGTTTTGGCATCCTATATCTTAACGCCAATGGAACATTTTTAAAGGATATTTTCATTTTTATATTCTATCATTATTGGTTTCGAAGTTATAAAGCATTTTAATGAGCAAAAAATTGTGAAATCGAAAACATCGGTAAAACTCGAATCGAAAACTCAGACTATCCTTATAAGACAAAATAGTTATGTTTTGGCCCCCTAACCTAAATACGATTCTTCAATTTTCAGCCTCTATCAGTTTTCAGTGCCCAATTATTCAGTAGTATGAGTCTACATTGTGTCAGAGACCAATCAATATACAAGACTCTAGATATTGCGGTGGCGACCCCATATTGAAGAAGCAGTAGGTCCCGAAGTTTCACTTATTGTGCTAAAAGAGCATCTTCAGGTGATACATAATACATGTTATATACTTATGGTAAACAATCTCACTTGCTTTGAATATTTGCTCTCCCAGAAAATTACCCTTAGAACTAATAAGATAGGGCCAGCTTGACCAAGGGGCTATAGACGCGCCGGTCTAGTCTACTAGGTTATCAATAGACACACAAGGTCGTGGGTTCAATCCCGTGCCATGGTGATTTACATCTATGAATAGAGGGCGGAACTCGGCAAGGGCACCCCTTAAAGGGTTCTATACCGTGGCATCTTTATCTCAAAAGCAAATTATGTCAAAAGCGTTACAGGTTAATAGGGGGGACCCCGCGCTTTTACGCTCAGATTTACATAGCTCACAAATGACCACACCATACTCGCTTCGGCGGGTCAATGAACAGTGGAATTATGTGTGAAGTAGCTTAAACTCTCTACCTTAGGGCTAGTAAAATGGGCCTAATTGCTAGGTTCCAAACAGGCTGTTCATTCTTCTCGTCTAATACTATCACCTACATACTACTACTACAACAAGATATATCTATAATCAAACCAGGTATCATGTTGTTTGGAAAGTTTTACATAAGTAGGTATATATACTAAAAATTCCTGAGGAAAATCTTTAATTCAACACAAATGTCACACCCCGCGGGAGTGAAACGTTAGAAAGCATTCCCAAAGCAAAACGTTTAGAACTTGTGACACTCGTCAAGAATTTTAGTGTGACAGTACGTTTCTCCTAACTGCTTTAGTAATGTGCAAATCTTACCAAAATTGGCGCATTTTTATGATAAAAATAATTCCTGAGGGAAATCTTCAATTCATGACAAATGATTCATTGATTCATGTCTGGGGAGCAAAATGGTAGAAAGTATTCCCCTTGGAAAACGTTTATACCAGAAATTGTGACACACATAGCAAACCTAGAATATGCTGATGATATAAACCTTCAACAAACCATGTTAATCGGAATTAGATTACAGATATCAGAAACTACGATATCTTTAATCAACTATGAAAAGCACCATTAATTTATTTTACCTCCAGCGGGGAGAAAAAGTGAACTTTTCTCCCTAGTTTACAGGGAGGGAAGTAGCTCATTGCACCCGGGCGGGTGGAACAGGGAGTAATGAGTAAACAAGGGAATCATGAAGTCTCATGATTCCCTCCAGTGTTGCCCTAGATAAAGCACACGTAAATAAGCTTGGTGCTAATACACATTTCATTTACTAACTTTTGTTTCATGTCTAAATATGTAATGTCATCTTCACAAATATCATATAACATCCACTACGGTTGCAAGTTAAAAGTGAAATAATAATTTCTAAATGTAGATTAACTAATCTATTATTTAAATACATCAGTTGTCAGTACTCAGTTGTCTCCCATTTAATTTTAGCATTGAAATTCAAATAATTACTATCTATAATTTAATTTTAACGTGAATAAACTTTTGATTAGAGAATTGTTAATATTATATCTAACTTTTTTTGGTTTAAATAAATATAATTTAAAATTAAAATCTTTCCTTACTTTTTTTCTCCCTTCTGGAGGTAAAATCTTGTACGCACCTCGGGAGTAAAAATCACTTGCACCCTCGCGATAATTAACTCCCTCGGCTTCGCCTCGAGAGTGAACGTTATGGTTCACCAACTTCATCGCTCAGGGTGCAATCACTTACTTTCCTCCCTTGGTGCGTAAATAACTATTAATTTTAATTTGTTGTGTTTTCAGGATGCACTGGGAAAGTTGGATGGGGATACCGCTACGTAATCTCTCTATTATGTTTCCTAGCACTGATGCTGTGTTATATCATGAGATTCTGTCTTTCAATCGCTATAGTTGAAATGGTTAGGTATCATCATAAGGGAACTAATAACTCTTTTGTCGACCCAGACAGCTGCCCATTACTGGAAGAGGAAGGATCAAATTCTCATGTCACTAAAAAGGTTTGTTTGACAATCCAATTATAATTAGTTACATGTCATGCATCCTCATATATATAAATAATATATTGTTTAATTGTATGCAGTAACTATAATATAATATGCGCTGCATAAAGAACTCGCGAAAAATTTGAATTGTGCTCTTATATCGGTCAAATTTATTTTCAAAAATGGCTGTCCAGATATATTTCCTTTTTCAAGGTACCAACAAGAATTATCTTCATGACTATTCTATTTTATAACTTAATAGTCCATGAAATAGCGTGCAAATAAGTGTCTGACGAACATCAAGCTTAGGTATTTGTGTATAAGTAAATCCTGTAGTGCCTTTTAAGAATATTTAGACGGCTAAGTTCGTCTGCGGGACATAGCGTGGCAATAGGATTTGAAAAAACAAACCAATGAATAGCGGCCATGTCCGGCGGCCATGTCCCTTCCTTTATGGTGGATGTGATTTTCATCATCCGGAGAACAAAATTAGTTAGTAGACCAAAAATCAAGTTGATGTTACTTTGTCACTTGATTGGTGACCATTTTGATTTGGAGTAATATTTAAATAACTAACCTATCAAGGGACAAACTAACATCAACTATATTTTCTGTCTACTAACTAATTTTTTACTCAGGATCATGAAAATCAAATTGTCCATTATCATTGACGGGACATAGCCACTCTCTGCCGGTTTATTTTTTTCAACTGCATAATTGCCAAGCTATGCCCTGCAAACGAACTTAGCCGATCACATAGTCTTAAAAGACACCACAAGATTTACTAAAAACTCAAATTTATAGCTTGATGTTAGTCAGACACGTTTTTGCACGCTATCTCCTGGACTATAAGGAAGAAAATACAGTAAAAAAACTGTCTCAGCTGGAACCTGCCATGGTTCCAGAAAAAAAACCTCAGCATGTTACCATCTTAGACAGGGCGTTTACATAGTAAGCAACACTCATTTCTGAGAAAAAGTTTCCACCTTAGCAGGTTTCTAGCTCAGACAGGTTTTACTGTATCCCAGCCCTCTTCGTTCTTTATTTAAATTACAGTCACTAATTTACATTATGAAAAACTTTGGTTTGGTTGTTTTTTTCTCAGNGACAGACACGGAACCAAAAATGATCCCTGATGTCTGAAACGGATTTCTGTCTTGTAATTTTTGAAATCGGAAACCTAAAAATGTTTCGTTCTTCGGAACGATCACATAGCTTCCGTTACCTTCGGTAAGCTCGGAAGCAATTCCTGTCGTCGTCAGTCGACTGTGCAGACGCGTGGAGCCTACTGGGCTGATTTTGACGAAATTTAGCATACATCTTCAGAAAAATCCTATCCCAAGGTGAAATCGAGAAATGAATTTTAGCTCCAAATTAGAGGGCGCTACCCCCAAAAAACTTTGAAAAAACGTGAAAAAAATATTTCTCGAAAACGGTTCCGACGATTTTGATTAAAAAATTCTAAACTGCAGTCTACTTAAATACGAATCTAGCGATATAAGCCGTTTTCCCAAGAAAAATCTAATTCCTGAGAAAATAGCTTTAAACGTGAACAGAGAGAGGCCAGGTTCGATTCCCCGTGGAGGAGAAGTTATTTTTATGATATATTTTGATGGAATGTAAAATAATAATTACGAAAAAATGAAAACTTATAAATGGAAAATACTAGGTTAACTATGGACGTCCAATTGACATTAGAAGGGCCTCAGCCCTGAGGGGAGCATTGCTTCCGCCATAAGGTGTCCAAAAGCAAATTTTCTATCTTCCACGGGACGTGCCAAAAGATTAAAAATGACTAAATCTGCCGATATCCTATGGACAAAGTTGTGCTTCTTGGATAAGAATCAGCCATCTTTTGGGCAACCAGGCTGGGTTCATATCCAGCTCTGATAGGAGTCAGGATTTTAATTGGTCTAGGACAGGTAAAAGAAATTCTGTATAAGCTAATTATTTTCTAGATATTAATTATTTTATAATCAATTTTTGGTATTCTTTAGATTGTTACTCCCCTATGTCTTTTTTTTAAGAATATAAATGAATTTACCTATAAATAACTTTAAAGACAAAGGGTGTTTAATCCATTGTACTTTGGGACAAGGAATATCACAATTTTGTTTTTATCAGGGGAGTAACACTCTAAAGAAGAACATTCCATACACCTTCTTTAGATGTTACTCCCCCCTCTGTTTTATTATAAGGGGAGTAACAATCTAAAGAAGAGCCCAACTTTCTTCATTCATAAAGACACCAATAACATTGTGTAAAATTCTTCTTAAATCTCATTTCTGAGAAAAAGTTTCCACCTTAGCAGGTTTCTAGCTCAGACAGGTTTTACTGTATCCCAGCCCTCTTCGTTCTTTATTTAAATTACAGTCACTAATTTACATTATGAAAAACTTTGGTTTGGTTGTTTTTTTCTCAGGTTGTGGGTGAATTCGATTGGAGTGAAGAAACCCAAGGCTTAGTCTTATCTAGTTTCTTCTGGGGCTATGTACTGACTCAACTTCCAGGAGGTCAGATGTCAGAGAGGTATGGCGGTAAGGCAGTGTTAGGAATTGGCTTACTAATATCTAGTCTGGGTACTCTTATCACTCCATGGGCAACCAGGCTGGGTTCATATCCAGCTCTGATAGGAGTCAGGATTTTAATTGGTCTAGGACAGGTAAAAAAAAATTCTTTATAAACTAATTATTTTCTAGAAATTAACTTTTTTATAATCAACTTTCGGTACTTCTTTCGATTGTTACTCCTTCATGTCTTTTTTAAATGTAAATGAATTTGCCTATAAATAACTTTAAAGACAAAGGGGTGTTAAGTCCAATGTACTAAGGAATATCACAATTAGGAATATCACGATTCTGTTTTTATAAGGGGAGTAACAGTCTAAAGAAGAACATTCCAAACACCTTACACCTTCTTTAGATTGTTACTCCCCCCTCTGTTTTATTATAATGCGAGTAACAATCTAAAGAAGAGCCCAACTTTCTTCATTCATAAAACACCAATAAACATTGTGTAAAATTCTTCTTAAATAAGCATATATATAACTAACTCTGAGGCGCAACAGCCNCCATCGTACTCAATAGTCAAAAATGTTGTCCATGAATGAAAGCGTTTTTTTTTTTTCAGAATTTGAGAGCTCAGTGTTACATAGAGTTCCTGAAACAAATTATATTATCATCAACATTTTTATTTTTTAAATAAAAAAATGTTATAAATAATTAAATGTCTCGATAAATTGAATAATTTAGAAATCATAGTAGTAATAAACAGGTTAAGTGTGTGCTAGTCAGCACACAGCGAGGCTCCGTAGGCAACACAGTATTGTGTTAGTGGCGTAGCTAGAGCATTGGGGGCGCCCACAAGAACTATTTTTTATTTTATTTTTTTTGTATTTTTATACATGCACAATCAACAAACATAATTATTAATATAATGCAAAATTGCATTTAACATGTTCATGACATGGTATAAACCGTCAGTCAGGAGTAGAGAGCTTGTAAATCAGTGATATATAGCTTTCTTTGGAGGTGTACAATTCTATAAATTATAATTATGTCTTACAAATAATTTAATAATTTAAAAAGCAAGAACTATTTGGAGGCCTTCGCCTTCGCAAAAGAATATTGATGAGCGAAAAAAACAAAAAAAAAGAATCAGAAAGTGTGGGATTGATTATAATAAAATTAAAATAATATACATACTGAATGTTTGTTTAGGATTTGAGGGCGCCCTGGCCCCAGGACCCTTTATTTAATCTGTCAAAATTATTTTGATTTTTACATGAATTAAAGTATCAATTTAGGAAAATTTAAAGAGCGTAGACGGTTCAAATTAATCTGGGGCTATCTACAGGTTACTTTCGATAGAATATAAAAGTTTCATTCAAATCTGATAACTACTTTTGAAGCTATAAGTGTAAATAAATGTATGTTTGTGCTCATGTGATGTGGAAGAGAAAAAATGAGCGCAGAAGGTTGAAACTTGTATGGGACCAACAATGAGCTAATTATGACCTACCATTCAAATTTCAATAAAATCGGACGGTAGTTTTTAAGATATGCTTGGTTCGTAAAAATTGAGTGATAGGCCGACAAGGAATCAAAAATGTCTGAAACGGATTTCTGTCTAGGAATTTTTGAAAAGGGAGACAAAAAATGTTCGTTCTTTAGAAAGATCACCATGGCTTCCGTTACCTTCGGTAAGCTAGGAAGATAAAATTTAAAGCACTATTTACAAAATTCTAGCGATAATTATTAATGATGTTTATGTTATGTATACATTGTTGTTTACAGTTATCCAATAAGACACCATGGGGCAAGATACTGAGATCGTGGCCTATGTGGGCTCTAGTTGTTGGTCAGATTGGCCATGACTGGGGCTTATTTACAATAGTAACTGATCTGCCCAAGTACATGAAGAGTGTTATGCATTATTCCGTAGCTCAGGTAATATTAAATACAAAAGAATTCATAAAACTTTATAATAGATGTAAACTAAATATATATAGGTAGTCTTAACTTACAATACTTGTATAAATACAGTCGGATTTCCATACAGCGAAATTGATATTTCAAGAAAAAAATTCGCTATACAGAAAATTCATATTTTTAAGGGGGGAAAAAGAGTGATCTGAAAGAACCAAGTTGTGCTTCTTGGATAAGAATCAGCCATCTTTTGACAAATGTAATATATCTGTTTTAGGAGTGAATTTCGGCAACATGGTTTCTATGAGTTTAAGTGGACTAATCCTTGGACTATATGAAGGTGGATGGCCTATACTCTTTTATTTGTATGGAGTTATTGGACTACTTTGGTGCTTGGCGTGGTATGTTAAGGGTTCTTAATAGTTTTTGTTTAGCATTTATGGAATTATAATATAAAAATCTTTGGGCACTTCTTTAGATTGTTACTCCCCTTATAAAAAATATAGTAGTAAGTAGTAAAAATCTAAAGAAATTCCAATCTTTGGTCACATGGTTGACTTGGTTGAGAATAAATACATATTATNGTTTTGATTTACTGGTCTTTAAATAGATAAAAAAAATTAATCTGTAAAAATGTCACACTTAGACGAGTCTCAAATCGCAAACTTCGTTACACGATTTCACTATATGAAAAAATTCACTCTACTGCCGCCAAAGAAGTTTAACTTCAAAAACCTTAATTTTGTGTACCCTTGAATTTTCAATAGCCGCTCATTTCCTGAAGAAAAACAACCCTCCTGTATATTTATAAACCATGTAGAGATCCAATTCGAAGTAATTTCGATGGCGCGTACAATACGAATTAGCCGTACTTATATTCCTTGTAGAGAAATTATTTTCGTTCTATAGAAATACTTGTGTATGAAGAATTCGTGTGGACATAAAAAAAAATCGTCATATAGAAATCTTTGTTGTACAGGATTTTGTTGTAAGTAGGTTCGACTGTAATTTGAACTTGTGAAAACAAGTACAAAATATTTACGTAACCTGGCAGCAAAATGGAATTTTGTTAGCCTCCAAGCCAAGACAATAAGGATAGGCTACGAAAATTAACTGCCGAGGCAGGAAATTTACCTGTTTGACTGACGAAGCGAAGTAGAATCAGAATCAATGAATACACGAGACAGAAATGTTTCCTTGGCTGCCTTGTTGCATACAATATTATATCATATCCACGGGCGGCAGAAAAATGAAACTGCTTAAGTACTATCTAATTATATTTATTAACTATGTATAATAAGAAGACAATAACATATTTACTAGAATAAATTGTTTATTAAACAAATGAATTTAAAAAAATTGAAGAAGAGAATAGAAAACTAAATCCGTAACAAAAACAATAATACGAAACTCGCATTATCATTAATATTAACTTGCATGTTTACTAGAGAGCGGCAGTGTTGCCAGCTACTACACTGATTTTCTTTTTTTTAATTGAAGACCTACTATTCTTTGAACCCCCTACCTACTATTCTTCTTACTATTGACCTACTATTCTTTGAAATTGCAAGCAAACTTTGTAAGTTATAAGTTTGCTTATAATCAGGAATATCAGCTATTATATAAAAAGCAATTACCATAATATAAAATTAAATTCAACTTATAATCAGAAATAAAATTCAACTAAGATGGAAGGTGGATTATTCAACTAAGCAGAATGCCTGATAGACAACACTGTAAAATTATGTGACATGCAAGATCATCCAGAATCTAACCAAAGGGAAGACCAATATCGTTTGCCTATAGATTATACGCAGTCAAGAGGGTTCCCTTGACGAGAAGCTTAAGATTTTTTCTTTGTTAACCAATTAATTAATTTATTATTCATTAATTTATTTGTATTGTCTATTTTATTTTGACAGAATGGAGCATTACTTGGACTTCCGTACTTGCTAATGTGGATTATAGCAGTTACATCAGGATGGTTCACGGACTGGCTACTAACGAAAAACTGCATTACAGTAACAACGACAAGAAAAATTTTCACTACATTTGGTATAAAAATTCAAACATAAACATATTGAACTCTAATTAAGAATATATAAAATTGAAATTCTCTAAATAAAATTCAATTAATATGCAAAATAGTAAATTGACTAATTTAAAACAAGTATCATAAAAAAAAGATTTTTTTATATCAAAATCGTTTCAACTAAATATTTTATTTGGTTTACTAAGATTTATTTTTTTATTCGAGCATGCGTCACAGTCTAAATTATTTATTAAAAATCTTTTGGGACTAGGAACTTCTCTTTACATCACCTGTCGCATCGTAAATAATTCAATTTTACCATCTGTCGTGTGGTAAATATCATTCAGGTTTACCACCTGTTTTGCGTGGTTAAATCTGATGATTGTGTTAAAAATTTCTTTCCTGTGGTGTGGAGATTTGCATCACTACCTAGAGAGCTAAAGGAGTCGCGTTCAATTCCAAGTCAAATATTATGTAAAAAATCAAACGAGTACAGGCAGTAACAGTCATATAGAGCCTAGGCAAAGGGTTAAAAGGAGGCTGAGTGTTGTGAAAAAGTTAAAGTCACAGTTGCCCATTATTTTTATTTTTTTAAACAATCAATAATCATGTTTTGATTAGCTATGAAATAAAACCTTAAAAGGCAGATTTAAATTTAAATATTCTTCAGTCTTACTTCTATGATAAGATTTAGCCAGTTCTTTCTACTGAGATTTTGTAAAACTTTCCATGGAGTATTTAGAAAAATTTAAAATAGTTTTATGTTAAATTTTAAAGTCTAAATTTTATCAGACTAGGTGTATAACACTATCAAATTGGAATGAAGTAGTGAATTAATGAATCCAATCTTTAGGATCTACATTGGATTAATTTATTGCCAAAGAAAAAAAAAAAACAAGATAAAACAGGCTGTTATGTATGAATGTGTGAAAGAATTTATCAGTTTCAAGTATCATTTGAACAGAAATAAATATTCAAAGAGTTACTTACACTAGTATACATTCTGAAAAGGTTGATTCTGATTTGTTTTTTGTGTGTGTGTGTTTGTATAAACTTTGATAAGTGCACCATTTGTTGCCCTGCACATGTCAAAACGGTAATCCAGCTCTTATCATGAGCTTACCATCATATCAAGTGTAATAAATAGTAATGTTCCAACAATCCTTTCTATGGGTATTTGATGTCACAGATTTTCTACAAATAAACCATATTTTTAACATTCCTCACAAAAAGAAATCTAAGTGGGTAATTTTAGTGGCCATGTAGTATTTGTGAGGCATGATTTTTAGATCCTCCTGTTTGGAAAACAAATGTCTAATGCAGTATGGACACAGTTGCTTAACGTGTATACCGGGGGCCTATTTCAATGAAAGTGCCTAACACAAATATGATAACCACATACTTTTAACTGATTCCGTTATTTCATAATGATAATTTTAAACCAATGACTTCTGGTACTTCTTCAGATTGTTACTCCTGTATGTTTTTTTTTTTGTTTTGTTTTTTTTAGAATATAAATGTCTGAATATAAATAAGACAAAGGTATGTTTAGTCCTATGTACTTTGGGACAAAAGAATATCACACTTCTGTTTTTAATGGGGGAAATAACAGTCGAAAGAAGAATTTATCGTACACCTTCTTTAGAATGTTACTACCCTCTGTTTTTTTTTTTTTTTTTTTTATATAAAGGGAGTAACATTCCATATAAGTGCCTGACTTCATTTATAAACACCCCGTATTTAATCAGTTCATTGTATATGATATGATAATTAACGAGGTAAAAATCAGTTTGTATAAGCTATGATGCTTTTTGTTTTTACAAAAACTGGTTATTTTGCACAAAATCTTAATAGAATTTGCTAACTTAACATTTTTCTTACTTATTTAAAAATCCCTTAATAATAAATAAATGTATTTAATAATTTATTAACAATTAATTGTTCAATTATTCATTAATTTAGCCTCAGTGGGTCCATCATTGGGAATCCTCGGAGCTACTTACTCAGGCTGTGATCGTGCCTGGGCTACAGGATTCTTTGTACTTGGTATCGGTCTGATGGGTTTCTTTTATCCAAGTTTGAAAGTCAATGCTTTAGATCTGAGCCCAAATTATGCAGGGACTATAAGCGCTTTCGTTATTGGAATCGGAGCTGTGTCTGGAATCATAACACCCTATCTAGTCGGTCTACTCACACCTCATGTATGTAATAAATGTCAATTATTCTACATTATCTAACTATTGTAAGATAATCTAATCTTAAAATTATTTAACATCTTAAAATTATCTTATCTTTATTATTATTTATCTTAAAACTTATCTTATTATCTTAACTTATCTTTATTATCTTATAATTATTTAACACATTTTGTTCATTAATTATTTATTTTCAGAGTACTCTGCTGGAATGGAGACTTGTATTTTGGATTGCTGTAATTGTACTCATAATTACTAACATTGTATACGTACTTTTTGGATCGGGAGATATACAGGAATGGAACAATTGCATGGACACGACAGAAACGAAAACTAATAAAACAACTGAAACAAGGTAATTTCAAAACTTTCTAAGCACAAACTGTTCTTAAAAACGCTTCTAAATAGTAGATATTTCTATTAAAAACTCTTTTTTTTTAATTTTTCTTTAGTTTATTTCCTAATAGCCATATTAATATATTTACTAACAATATGGCTACCCAAAGTTACCACAAGTTTTATTGTTAATGTTATGTTAAATTTTGTGTTACTGTAAAAATAGTTTTTAATTATTAACCTCATGAGCGTAATAGAAATATGGCAACTGTCAGACTATATATTTATGAATAAAATAAAATAAAATAAAACGACGATACCATAAAATGGTGGAATAAAACAGTTCATGATTTGACCAGTAATGGCAAAGCATAAATATGACCAGGAGATAGTCAAAAGATAGCTATATGGAAACAATTTGGTTGTTTTTATGAAAATTAATTACCCCACACGACCCACCACCAAAGAAAACTATATATGTTTCACATTTTATCAGTTTTTGGGAGCTCCTCTATATTTAAAGCTAAAATTCATCTCTCAATTTCACCTTGGGGTTTGGGATTTTTCAAAATATAGCTATATGAAAACAATTTAGTCGTTTTTATGAAAATTAATTATACCACACTAAAGAAGACTATATATTTTTTCACTACAGAATTTACAGGTAACAAAATAAATACAAAAATTAAATATTTAATTAATATTTGATAGGTTTTGGCTTTTTAATAAAACTATCTACAGTTGGTAGATGAAGGTGATCCCTAAAGCTTTCTATTTTCCTGAAGTTGTGGGTCTATCGCGATGAAAAAAACACTCTATTGAATTACTCCTCTACCTCATTTCTGCTATATTTTGACCTCGTACAGTCAGTTTCAAGCTTCTGAACAATGACATTTTAAATGTTGATTGTAATATCATTGTTTTAGATACTTGAAAATGACTGTACGAGGTCGAAATATAGCAGAAATGAGGTAGAGGAGTAATTCAATAGTGTTTTTTTCATCCCGATAGACCCACAACTTCAGAAAAATATCTACAGTTGTATTGATTTATTTTCTCATATATATTTACTCATACTACATTAACAAAATACAAAACTTTGTTTTGTTATAAACTTTCTTTTGTTATAGTAAATAGATCAATACGAATAAAGATGGTTCTTAAAAACAGCCGAAAAGAATCAAATATGAATTAGTGTGCTACTGTTTCTATTTCTACACCTCATCAGCCATCAAAGAAATACCTACTTATAAAATACTAGGTTATATAATATTAATTATTAATAATTAACTTTTAATTAATTAATTTTTCTTGTTTCAGTGATAAGAAAGAGGAAGAATTCTCATCAATACCATTATAATTAAGTTAATATTTATGTAGATAATTTAATTTTTGTCTCTCATTGTAGACATTTTGTTAACCGTAAATGTATATAAAATATCTTGAGATATAATTTTTAAAAAAGGATAATATAAATAAAATATGAATTTGTAAATAATAATAATAAATGAATAATAAATAAAAAAGGATTTAATAAATTTTAAATCCTTTTTTAGCTTAAGAATTATCATGGATGGAGTTTTTTAAATGGACATATACAGGTTTTTTTGGAACATTAATTACCTGAAAGAAGAAAAATTTCCTTCTTAATAAATAATAGCCTTACAATTAAAAATTAAAAAAGCAACTATAATACGTAAATTATAAAATACAAGATCTTAAATTAAACCAGTGGTAACAAAAAATTCTTGTAATATAGTCGTTTTGAAATAATCATATATACTTTTATAAGATATATATATATATTTACAAATATTTATAAATGTTACACACATTCTGATATCTGATATTTGTATTGAAGTCTTATAATTGAAGAAAAAGAATTGATATTTTTTGTTGTTGTAAATACTGTACATTTTTTTTTATAGTTATTCTGATTGGTCCAGTAAGACTGACATAGTATTGTAATACTATGTCAAAAATTAGTTTTATTTTTAAAATAAAATTGTGTTATCGATTTTTTATTTTTTTTTTTTAATTCCGTTTTACCATTCGATTGAAAGAAATTAATTTATAATATGGAATGCTATATGGATAATAAATAGATTTTTATATTAATAGATATGATTCATTTATTAAATTAATTTTTGATTTAAACACTTACAAATCTATAAATTTTTTGAATTTAAAGCAGCCAAAGCTGAGGATTTAAATTAATAGATATACTAGAAATTAGTGAACAGGGCAAAGCAGATGTTGCAAGCTGTACACAAATATACTATTATTTTTTAAATTTACCCAGGACTGAGGGATTGGCCAATCCATGTTTCCATGCCAGTGCTACCTACAGGGGGAATCTATTCTATTGTACACTACCCTAGACCAATAGAAAGTGATTACCTTGCTTAGGTGGAACGACATTAGATCTTCAGAAGTCAGAATGGCTAAGCCGAAGATTTTCAACTTCAGGCAAGCTATTAAGCTGAGAAGGAGTTTCATAATCTTCCTCGCACAGCCTGTACCACTGGACATTCATCTGTACTAACAAGGTGTAGATTTCGATTTAGTCGTTATGTTCAGAAATGATACCTGTCAAAAGGTGACAGAATCATATTTTGAGTGAAAGCAATAATCAGATAAGATGCTGAGATGCTTTCTATAATATCATTTTAGATTAAATTTGTAAAAAATGAAAAAGTGTTCATTTTTTATTAGATTACTAACTTAAGAATAATAACAAGTGTTTAAAATTGAATTTATTTATGTCCACTCTGTTTCTTTAATGTCTTAGTAAACTCAACCCTGTTCAGCAATTGAAACTAGATCTAGGGTCATTCCAAATTGTGACACTCGATGCTGAATTTGAATAACCATTGGGCTAGACAAATTCCTAAATAATATTGTTATATGGATGAAAACCAGATGGCTGTTAGGACTGAGCAGGACCAATCTGAGAAATCTGGTTGGAGTAACTGGACACTGCAGGCTCAGAAGACATCTGGCATTACTAAAGGTAGAGGAGGACCCCATATGTCCAGTGTGTGGAGAGGAAGAGGAAACAGCCCATCATTTCCTGGGGATGGGTGAAGGATATGGGAGATTGTGCTTTCATATCTTAGGTAAGGGAGGAATTGGGGTGAAGGAACTTGTTACACTAAAGTGGCAAGACATCTCCTTCATAATCCAAATAAAGAGGTTTGAGAGTGAGGTGGTGGTGGTTTGATGTGTGTGGGAACGTCTGGGGTTATATGAAAAGATCCAAAGATGGTCTGTTTGCTAGGCTAGACCTCCCTGTCTCTTTACTACTAGTATTACATGGATGGTAGTCAAATTTTAACAAAAATTGTGCGTTAAAGTCTGTTTCATTTTCATTTGGAGGGGGGGGGGGCTCTTTTAAGAAAATACCTCACCTGCAGATATAAAAACTCCAATTCAGCAAAAAAATCTTAGAGTACTCTCCCCTAAATTGGCTGATTGGACCACATAAAGTTAGTACACCTTGCTAGAGACTTTAGAGAAACCTCTATCAGAAAGTTAGTTGAAAACCCAACACCGCTATAAACAGATACCATCATATACTTTTACCTTCATTTATGAATTGAAGATTTATTCACCAGCTATTTACAAGATAATGGATTTTTTCAACTGAGCTGAAAAGACTCTTGTTTGTAAATACCGTCTGCTAAAAATGTCAATTTCTGCTATCGAGTCCAAAGTACCTGAAATTTCAAACAGAAGGTTACATTTGCACAATTTAAAAAAATTATATTAATATTATTACTAAAGAAAAAAGAAAACACCCTTTTCAAGTAATTAAATCTTAAGACTTCTGCAATCACAGTGCTGTAACAACTGTGCTACAAAGAAGAAGTACCTTCTTTGAAGATTAGCGATAAGGGTTAGAGTACTGTGGCTAGAACACAGATATCTTGAGTTCAATTACCAGCAATACGGGATACATTTTATCTTAATCTCCTTTTCTCATCAATTATAATATTAATAATTTAAATCTCAAAGCGTTGGTTGCCATCCATTTCAATATGCTTAATTTAAAAAATTAAACGTTCAAAACACACTGAATTATAATAAAAAAATTGGACGTGGACAGCCTCGGAACTTTTCCTAAACAAATAATTCCAAAATGGAAGCATATATTAAGATCTAATATAGAGGAATTATTTATCTCGTAGAAAGATATTATTGGAGCAAATTTCAGCTCAATCTGCCAAATACTTCTGAAATTATTTAGCAATAAAGTTTCGAAGTTCAAAAGTTGATATTTTCAAAATGGC
>KZ652497.1:41886-57068 GCA_001010745.2 Gerris buenoi | reverse complement strand
AATTTTCTAAGAGTCATATCTCAGTAACTATTGGACGATTAGAGTAGCCATTGAACGTAAAAGGAAGCCAATTAAATTTACTACAAGTTTAGTTCTTACGACTTTTCTCGAAGGTTAACGGTGTTATGCCGATATTCAGCCCAAAACGAAAGCAAAACTTAAAATTTTAATTTTTTTGAAATAATTGAACATTTTTGACGTCTCATATCTCGAAAAGTATTAGTTTTGTAGAGCTGAAATTGGGCTTATGCTGCTACCAATTTACTGCTATTTACGATCCCGTCACCGCACCTATCTCTAAACCCTAATATTCGAAATTATACTCAGTAATTCATAAGTCGTAGAAATCGAATAGTAAAATTATGAAGTTAATAAGTTGTTTTTTTACAACTAATACTAAATATAAAAAATGCCGCCCCAAATTATGTGCCGCCCGGTGCGGACCGCACCCGCCGCACCCCCCTAGGTACGCCACTGGAAGTATGATGTTCCTCTGTCCTGTTCTTTGGACTAAATATCCCCTTTTCTTCATAATTATTTAGACAAAATAATTATTTATAAGTGGAAAACAAATATAGGGTGGGTTATCAAGTAAAATAGTACCAAAATATTATTAAGAAGGGTGAATAATTATAAAAATGCATAACAATGCTAGGAATCAATATAGGGGAATACCTAAATTTACGTCTTCAATTTTTGAACCATTACAATAATAACAATTTCATATGTTTAGAGTCAAAACATTGGAACTTTTACCCTTCGTCTTAAATTATCTTATGATTATAATAACAGGAAGTTGTTGGTTAATTTCTTAATTAAGAACTTTTAACTTTTAGGAAGCATTTTCACCCTAAATATAACCAATTTTTACTTAAATAAGTCTCATTTTTAATACACTTACATATAAATAAATCAGTAAAATCTGAATAAGAGAAAAAAAAGTTTTAGGTTTCCGTAAGAAGTTCGAAAAGAAACCTTATATAATGGCACTGTCTGTTTGTCCGTTGGCGTGTTTCAATTCATAAACTAATATAGCTAGGAACATGAAATTCGGCACACAGGTGCATCTCGGTATTTGTGACCACTGTACACTTTTTGGAGTTTTCACACTTAATATCTCCAAGATGGCAGGCGACTAAAAAAAGTTTTTCATTCATCAATTTAAAGGTCTTGAAGTGTAGAAAAAGAATATGAAATTATTAAAATTTCACACTTAATAATTTTAACTTAATCGTACAGAAACCGGCGATTATCACCTCACGTTTAAAACTTACCAAAATGGAAAATACTTTCACATAAATCAATAAAACTATTAACTGACTTCTAGTTATGTCAGTAACCATAGAAAAAGTATTTAAAAAAAAGTAAAAAATAGGAAAACAAAAAAATAACATCATCTTAATGAATAAGAACCTAGAATTCATTCTTTTGTGCCTTTTGTTAAAATTTTCATTATTTAAATTCAGGCTTTAAAGCTAATAAGGGAAATATGTAAACATCATATCTTTTCTGTAATACATAATTTTTCTTTTATTAATATTAAACATAAATATACTTTTATCATAAAAATTACTTTAATCAGGTACCTGATTATTCATTTTCTACGACGGGTTTTTGTATATTATCAATGAGTTTGATTTCTTTGATATTTTCAGACTTTTTAGTGTCTATTGGACTATCGTAGATTTTATCTGTTATTACTTCCGGATCGTCAACCAGATCAGGGCTGGTATTACCTGTTTTAACAGACTCGTCATTTTCGGTTTTGCTTAATATTTCATCGTTGCTTGAATTGCAAACGTCTTCTGTCTCTTCACCTTTTTCAGTTTGCGTGGAATAACCGAGTTGAAGTAAGTTGTACTTTCTTTTTTTATTGTAGTCGGGTAATACGGTTAGACAGCAGACGTTTCTTAAGATTTCAACGAGGACAGTCAACTGTGGATCTTTTAAATTGGCTGAGTGAAACGGATTCCTATCTCTAATCATAAGTCCAAGAGTTTGAATCAGTTCATCTCTCGGAACATTATTGTTGTTACGGCGGCTATAACATGAAAAAAAATAAATAAATAAATAATGTAAAATATTTCCTTTTGAACACATTAATTTTTTGTTACGTAAAATGGGTATAATTCTAGTGTGGTATATTAAGTTTGGGTCCAACAAACACAATGCCATAATGATTAAGACACTGAGTGATATTGCCAACAATAAACAATAATCTTATAATATAATTAAAAATATCTTTACAAATTAGCTGTCAGGGACTTGCATTGTTTTCATGCTACATTTCTTTTTTTAATTGTAGACTTAACGGTTTCTAATTAGGCTATCTAATCAGAAATTAAATCGGTCAACAATTATAGACACCATAAGAGCTCGAAGTCAAAGATTTTTTTTTTTTTAAAAAGAGATCAAATTTAGCTCTACTTAAGGTTAAACTGATAGAGGTAGCACAAAAAGTCATAGGACCAAAGTTGTAGGTCTTTTAAAATCAGTTACCGCTGGTGTAATCTGCTTTTTGATATGACTTACCTTTTAGCCGCAATAAGCCACCAAAAAACTAAAGTTGCGTCAGCTATCTTTACCCTTTTAAAGGGGGTAAAATTAAAAAAAAAAAATAATAACTTTTAGGATTTTTCCACTTGGTTTAGGCTATATTTTATACCTATCAATATATAGCATGTTATAAAGCTCTAGATAATAAATGTAGAGATAATTACCATTTAATTTAAAGGTATAAAATAAAATAAAGTAAAAACATACTTGACTATTATAGCGTATGTTCTCGGATCTTTTACTTTAAAATGTTCGTCAAAGAGTGAGCCCACAGCTTTTTTGATGTCTTCAATGTATGCCTGAAATAAGATAACAATTTAAATATGTGAATAAATAATATTATTGTCTTAACTTCAATCAGAGTGTTAGGGTAATTCACAAATCACTAGTAAAACAAGGTCTAAAGATTAGCATAGCTAATCAGTGAGACATGGGGGACGGAGACGTAAATGAGAGAGGTAGGTTCTTAATCAGTCAGTATCAGGTCAGAAGTTGGATGGGTGTCCACTGAAGTAGAAGCTCTGAGTTCAATTCCCGGACTAGGCCCCCTGGGAAATATTCACACAGCATAGCTCAAACAAATGGGAAGCTGCTCGTAAGAGTTAAACCCACCAGGTTTCGATCTTGAAAACCATGATTGAAATTCTTTGTTTGATAAAAATCAAGATGTGAGATATGTTTACTGACCACTTCAAACAAATGTGGAGTTCGGTCTTCTGACCGAAAAAAAGGACCAAAGTGGTCTGTGTCTTCCAGGTGTATAAGCCCCCAGAATACAAAAAAATTAGACATGTTTCACTGATCATGATCATATTGAGTAGATGAGTAAAGTGACCAATCCTCTTTCTCTACTAACCTAATACTGATGATTCAAATGAGAACCGAAATATACAGTGCAACTAACAACTATTTAATTAAACTATTTAACTAATTAACACCAAAAAAACCCTCAATGTGTGCTTCTATAACAAAGGAGCACTCTTATGGAAGAATTCACCGTACTTTCTGATTTTCTTTAAGGCACTTTTTTACTTTAGCACCCCCCTTGGTTCTAAACAATAGTCTGCCTTACAAAAGTCTCACAGGTTTGTGTGTTTGTCTCTCCAAGACATTGAGACTCCTGGGGCAGTTTTATCTTTAATATTCCTTTAGTTTAATAGTTGATTAGACTAAGGGATATGATCACAATTATATACGCAAGTGTGATATTCCTTTGTCTCAAGGAGCATTGGAATAAATATCCCTTCGTCTTAATAATAATTTAGACTGAGGAATATATTTTACTTGGTATAATGCTCCTTTGTCTAAATAACATTAACACAAAGGAATGTAGGGGGGTTCTAAAGTAAAAAAGTACCCAAATGGGCTTAATACATTTATTTATAGTTTAATGATTTCCTATATTATAGAACAGCCTTTTAAAAACAATAAAACAAGGAATGCCACAAAAAATGGATAGATTTGGATCAGCTGTTAGGCTAGTGACACACTTCGCCACCCGGGTGGCACCACCCAGGTGGCGAAGTGTGTCACTAGCCTTACTCATCAATTGGAGGGGGTAGAATCATGGGCCTATGACCGATATGTAAGGAGAGCAATGCAGTTTCAGTTAGCCACCCTTGAGGACCTCTTCACTCAGCAAGAGTACCTACTTGAGTGCTTCAGCTGAATTTGTTGGATGAGTTCCTTATTTCTTCGGGGACAAAGGTAGCAGGGCTGTAAGTGTAACCTCGGCCTATTGTGTTGAAATGTTTTAAAACTTCGTTCAACCAAGGCTAAACCAACTTGTTGATGCCTATAACATCTGGTTTCAAAGGATAGTGAAACCAAACAGACAATGCATTTTTTGAGAGAGCTCTTCCCAGACCATGTTGTTTTACTAACGGGTAACATTACATGGCCTGCACAGTTGCCAGGCATTACACTGGGCATTTTTTTAAAGGGGCTATTTAAGTGAGATCTGCAAACACCAGCCACACAACTGGATGAATTTAGAATGGCAATTTAAGAAAATTTTGCAAACATTCCTTGTTAGATGACAGCAAAAGTGTTTAAAACTTCAGGCAACACCTTACCCAGTGTATCCGTAGAGATGGCCACATTAATGGTGATGTGTTGCATACATAATTTCTTACAGATCCTTCATGTTAAAAAAATAAATATTTGATCAATTTTTCAAGTTCTTTCTTTAGTTTTTAAAATTCATCAGTTTTTTTACTGAGCACCATTTATTTGATTTAATTAATCAATTTATAAACAGGCGATATTTGTTAAACCTTTTAGTTGATATGCTAGACCTTATTTTCATCATGAATGCACTACCATCTGTCTAATAATTTAAGATAATATTAAGATTATTATAAGAAATTATAATTATCTTCTATAATAAAGAAATTAAAATTGATGGACTGACCTTACAAGTAACAGGAATAGGTAACATTCTCAGAAGTTTCCTTGTTTGACATGTCCCACTATCGATGATTTTTTGTAAAATTATCTCCATGATCGCCGAAGGATTAGCACTCTGAAAATAAATGCATACAAGATTTAAAAAAAAACAAAAACTTTGCACTGTTAATGCCGTCATATATACACCCTGTTTCTTGCTTTAAACTGTAAAATGTCTACAACCTTTAAATAACCTTTCATATAAATCAAATCAGAGGTAATTAAGTGTAATTTTTATCATGGATATATTAAATCATGGATATGTCTTTGGACATTAAATCCAGATTAGCAACCTTTACACCTTCCCCTCGTAAGACAGTTATCATGGTGCGCTACTATTGGCGAAATTTAGTACTAAAAAGTAGAAATCAAGCAAATGGTTACTCCTATTGGTCAATAGTTCAATTCATTGGATATTTCAGTTTCATTGATATATTATTGAATAAAACTAACAATAAAACGACCCCCACTTACAATAATAAAACGACAAACCTAATACGAACCAAACTATACTGTTTTGATAAAACAATCAAATTGAATCCGGCAGTGTTAAAAAAACATAACTAAAAACAGTGAAAAACATATATACAATAAAGCAGCTGAAACCTTTCATTATATAAAAACTAAAACAACATTGAACGATCTGTTTACATAGAGCCAGAGCCAGTCTATCAGATTAAATAAATAGTTGAACTAGTTCAGGGGTATCCAACTCCAGTATTCTAGAGATGGTCGAGCTGTTTGACGGTTAAAATTGTAAATTACTTATGATCTTTTGATATTCCTCGAATTTTAAGTTATAAACAAATACTGGATGTCAGACATTTGTACTATTTTGTAAATAAATAAAAGACAATGAGCCTCGGTAGCTGTAAGAGATGTACGATTGCTTCGAGTGCAAGAGATCTCGGGTCCAAATCTAGAAAACTGAAAAATTAATTTATTTCTTTGAATTAAGAAGCTCGAAATATTTTGAACAGTGTAAAAGAGTTAATTACAATTTTAACTGCCAAATAGCTCGACCAGGGATAGTAGTCTTACTGTAAGAGTTAGATAAAGTTCTTCACAGGTAGATAAAGAGGGGAGTTGGAAATCTTTCCGTTTAAGGGTTCTATGATCCCTGAACTAGTTAACTTGAGACAGTTGCATTGAATCAGTGTTTACATGTTTCAATTTCACAATACAATCAGACTGAACAATGAAATTGTATAAACCCATCTTTACAACAACTGTTCACTTTGGATGTTATTATTTTTGAATAAATTTACTTACAGCTGTTTTAATGAAGACACAACCTGTGACTCCAGTTTCTACAACTTGAAATTCCTTATGCTTAGATTCGTATTGAATGTTTTCAATGTCTTTTTTGAGTTGCTCTTCAAAATCATCTCCACATTCACCTGGTTGGGCGTCATCCTGCAAATAATGAACAAAAAAACCATTAATAAATTATTATATTAAAAATTACTTTACAATACAATATTATCATAATTAAATTCAACTTTCTCAATCACAGGAAGAAAAATGAACTAGTAAGTTAGCAGCAGTAAAATACCCTAGTTAGTTTTTTTTAAGGATTCTTGAATAACGTTGTTAAAAATGTTTGATAAATAAAAAAACTTAAACGAATAGTTTGTGTTGTTCATGATGGGGTATACACACTTACCCATTCATTATTTATCAGGAAGTGGTTGAAGTAACATTAGTGGTTCCAAACATGGTGTCACTATCAGTTCCAAGGCTTGTTCGAGCTGTTGAGAAAAAAGAATTTAACCTAGCCAGAAATTGAAATTGTTGGAAGAACTTCACTGTGGCATTATGCCACCAAGGCCTGGCGTGATAGCATCTTTAAGTAAGTAAGATCTTAAAGATATGATTATAAGTAAAATCACACACACTATAGTCCAGAAGATAACGTGCAAAAAGTATGTGATGAACATCAAGCCAGAATTTCGTATAGAAGTTAATATTTTATTGCCTCAATATGTGGTCAGCTAAGTTCGTCAACAGAACATATATTAATTAGCGATAGGCATTAAAGTGGAAAGTGTGATTTTCATGATCCTGAATATAAAATTAGTTAATAGATCAAAATTCAAGTTGATGTTAGTTTGTCACTCAATAGGTCCACTTTTATTTTAAATAATATTTGATTAACTAACCCTTCAAGTATGAACTTGATTTTTGATCCACTAACTAATTTTGTACTCAGGATCATGAAAATTGCATTGTCTACTAAAAGATTAACTTATATACAAAACTCTAGTTTGATGTTAATCAGACACTGTAGAGTTAAATAATTTATCCGGGCAGATATATCACTTCCACATACTCACTTCGATTAAATGTGACTGGCAAAAAGGAACTGTGCTGCTCTGGCTAGGTTGGCCAATACAATATGAATAATAAAAATAAACTAAACAAAGATTTGCTATAAATATAAAAAGTCTAAACAGAGATTAGCTCCTAACAAAGGCGAACACACTCAGACGTAACCCAAAACAAATAAAAATATTTTATTTAAAATCCAAAAATATACTTTTCCTAACATATCATAATAAGTTAAAACATAAATAAATATCATAAACTGTGGCTTTAACAGACACTTTTTTGTACGCTATCTCCTGGTACTAGATTAAGCAGTAGGGATAATGTCCTTTGTCTAACATAATGCTTTCCTACAAGTGTGCCTTGAGGCCGCTGTGTGCGCCACAAAATTTTATTAAAAGCCTAGTTAAGAATGAACAAAAAGTTGTATATCTAAAAAATGTATTTACAACAAATAAGTAAAGCTATAGTAAAAAAAAATATGTGTGAGGCTCTCACGCATTAGAAGTGAAACTTAAGTTCTAGAATGCATTGCTNCTTCAATGATATCAGAGCTCCTAGTAGACCAAATGGTAATCAAAATGGATTAATTTTTAATAATATCACACCTTAGAATCTATCTACTACATCAATTAGTCAAATCGACACTGCTTTTTTTCCATATAATATAGAAAAACTGAAATGTCGACGGTGTGGATTCAATGCCCAAAACCATATCCATAATTCAATGTTTTTCTATGAAACTGAAAATATATATATATATATATATATTGCTACCACATATAATAAGGCAACCACATTCATTCCAATAAAAATAAATGTTTGTTTTGATTTGCTAGTCTTTACATAGATATATAACAATTAATCTTTAAAAACATTACACTTGGACAAGTCTCGAATCGCAAACTTCGTTACCACGATTTCGCTACATCAAACAAATTCACTCTAAAGAAGTTTCACTTTAAAAAGTATTTTTTATCTCTGGATATATCTTCAAGAGGAAAAAATAAAGAATACAGTGCTGTTTAGGTTAGGGGTTACAAAAGTGAACGGGCCTCACTCGAATGTATTAATTTGACAAAGTGATATCAACTCTCCAATGTATAAACCATACATATACAATCTCTCAAATTTATTAAACATAAAAATGTACTGTTTGACAAAAAGAATATAATCTCTTAAGTGTATGAATAAAGCAAAATTGTGCTGTCAAGCGATTCTCGACTGCACTGTCTTTTTCAGTTTAGCACTGTCCCTTCAACGGACTGGGGGATAAATACTTCCATTGTCTTTGCTTATGAGACAGCACTGTTCACCGCAGATAAAGCAATTAAATTGATTGATATTAGAAATGACCGTGGTCATAAGTTACAGTACTCGGGTAAAGCTAAAGAATATGAGGTGATTTATAGATTAAATGGTGGGGGCCTCAATCCAACGTATTTTTTTTTTCTTTTTTACAAAGAGATATCAAGTCTCCTTTGAACAAATCATACCATACATAATTTCTCAAAGGTTTATATCATACAAATGAACTGTTTTACAAAGGGATATAATCTCTCAAGTGTATAAATTAAGCAAAATTGTGTTTCTAAGCGATTCTCGGCCGTATTATCTCCTTCAGTTCAACCCAGAACTCTAAATCAGTAGTAGTTCAATGCTGATATACAGCACATTCGAGAGAATTCCTGCCCTTTTTTCATAAGCTCCTCCATAAAACGTATCCTTAACTTAATACCTAACAAATAATCCGATCACGTAAAAACAAAAATGAACTTAAAGATTGTTCAAACAAGAAATGTTAAAGCACATAACATCTACAACGTATAATTGATAAGACACTTGAAATATACAAACTGTTCGTACTTGAGAAGTCTGGGCGAATTCGTCTAAGATGTTGTAGACTTCACGGATACAGAACTTCGGATGTCCATTGTAAGTACACAGGAATCCTTTTATACCGGCTGATAAACGAAACTCGTATTTTGATTTCTTAGCCAAAGCTTGATAATAACTCCTCTTCCTCTTCTTAGGATTAGGCATGATAAGGAATTGAAAACAAATAAAATCAAATCAATTATTAATAGTATAACAATAAATAACTAAGGAAATACCCGGTGAACTTATAATTAAGTATCAATATTCAATTATAAGGCAATAGACAATAACATGGGTCGCAGTCCGCAGTCGCGAAAGTTCATAGTTCAGTTCGTAAAATAAAAAATAGGTTACTTGTAAGGAAGTTTATGTTAGGTTATCTATTTATTTTTATAAAAATTTTAAGGTCTTTCAATAAGGCAACCACATTCATTCCAATAAAAATAAATGTTTGTTTTGATTTGCTAGTCTGGCGAACACACTCAGACGTAACCCAAAACAAATAAAAATATTTTATATAAAATCCAAAAATATACTTTTCCTAACATATCATAATAAATTAAAACATAAATAAATATCATAAACTGTGGCTTTAACAGACACTTTTTTGTACGCTATCTCCTGGTACTAGATTAAGCAGTAGGGATAATGTCCTTTGTCTAACATAATGCTTTCCTACAAGTGTGCCTTGAGGCCGCTGTGTGCGCCACAAAATTTTATTAAAAGCCTAGTTAAGAATGAACAAAAAGTTGTATATNACTGTTCGTACTTGAGAAGTCTGGGCGAATTCGTCTAAGATGTTGTAGACTTCACGGATACAGAACTTCGGATGTCCATTGTAAGTACACAGGAATCCTTTTATACCGGCTGATAAACGAAACTCGTATTTTGATTTCTTAGCCAAAGCTTGATAATAACTCCTCTTCCTCTTCTTAGGATTAGGCATGATAAGGAATTGAAAACAAATAAAATCTAATCAATTATTAATAGTATAACAATAAATAACTAAGGAAATACCCGGTGAACTTATAATTAAGTATCAATATTCAATTATAAGGCAATAGACAATAACATGGGTCGCAGTCCGCAGTCGCGAAAGTTCATAGTTCAGTTCGTAAAATAAAAAAAAGGTTACTTGTAAGGAAGTTTATGTTAGGTTATCTATTTATTTTTATAAAAATTTTAAGGCTTTTCCGAATTTTTTTTTTTTTTTTTTCATTTATTAGTCACACAATTGTTTAACACTATCCGAATTATTAATAAATATACCAGAGAAATTTGAGAATGTTGAAATAAGTTTTCGTTTCGTTGTATCACGAATGAATTTAGAAGAGGAAGTAAATTGAATATGTGGGACTGTAGTTTGATCTTTGATTAACCCTACTGGAGACTAAAAACCACAAGGCAATACAAATACATACATTATATTTATTATCTCAGGAATTTCTAATTTTTTACACTCTTTTACTTTTATTTAACTTGCTTGAGTTATTTTTGTCTCCAAATCATGTAATCTAAATTTGACCCACTTCCCGACTACCTAGAGAGCTGAAGCTTGCTCTGATTATGGAATTCCGATGACAGTACAATAATCAGTCAAGATTTGTACAATAGTCAGTAGTTTGAATTAACTTTAAAAATCTATTGATAGATTGTAAGAGGTTTCTTATTGATCTGGTAAGATGGAATACGGTAGGCCTAGTATGGGTTCCAGACCATAGTGGGATAGAAGGAAATGAATCTGCCGATCAACTGGCCAGACTAGATTCCAGTGTAATTTCTTGTCCTGGAACCAGTGGAAGGCATATCTTGCTGAATTAAGGGACACTTTAACGAAGTCTATGTTAAGATTTTCAAAGAACCTGGGAAAGTACTCCCAGAATGAAACAGTCTAAGATTTTTTTTATTTCAGACCCCTCTCATAAAGTTACGAAGACAATATTGGCCCTCAACAGGGGCAATTATAATCTTATTACTAGATTTATAACCAGTCATTTTTGTCCCAACAGACATTTGCAACTGCTAGGCTTGGTTAAAAATCATACCTACCTGTCGAGAGGAAAATGAAACTCCTACTCTCCTACTAAAGCTGCTACCCAGCACTTCTTCTTAGATGGCAAACCTTTAGAGTGCCAATTGTACACATAGAAGAGTATAAGAGACTGCCTCTGCTGCTTACTTTTTGCGAGTCTCAGTCTGCCCAGATCATGAAAGAGGGCAAGATAGATTGTGTGAAATGTTTTTTCCTTAAGGCTCTACCGCCCTTTGAGGTTAGGAAAAACAGTAAAATTCAAATAACTCTGGTTCTAAGCAAGATATCAAAAATCTAATCACAGGCTTCATTCCTAATTTTAATCCTGCACATTTTGAGCCCTATTTCAACTTCCTATGATAAATAGTACAGGCGCCATTTTAATACAACTAGTTTTATCGTTGTATTAAAATGGCGCCTGTACTATTTATCATAGGAAGTTGAAATAGGGCTCAAAATGTGCAGAATTAAAATTAGGAATGAAGCCTGTGATTAGATTTTTGATATCTTGCTTAGAACCAGAGTTATTTGAATTTTACTGTTTTTCCTAACCTCAAAGGGCGGTAGAGCCTTAAGATCTTAATATGATTATTTATTATAATTTTTAATGATCTTAACTAAAATTGTACTTATATTAATTTTTAAAACTGTGGTGATATATAACCTTCTTGTAAACATAACCTGGCACAACCTCCAATAATTTGTCAGGTGGGCGCTATTTTTGTTTACATCAAAAAAAGTTGGGGCCCATACCACTCACCTTGCATGTCACTTTGATATCTTGTTTACATGATCCAAGAACCCTCAAAGTAGAGTCATAGCTGACTTGGTCACAGTATACTTTGACTGGCTGAAATCTTGCAATAGGAAATTTTATTATGCCTTCTTTTTTAGTTGTTAGAATGCTTAAATGGACACCAACATTTTAAATTAAGTACTTTTGGTTCACCAAGTAGCAATAAAAATGTAAAGGAGAGATTTCTTGGATGATACTAGAACAGTAATCTTCAGCTGCCTCAAAGTATAAACTATATCTTATCATTTAAACCATAAAAGCTCTGATAGAGTTGGAATTTTTAAAGTTCTTATGAAAGAGAACAACTACTATTGACTGCAAATGTAGAGCTGAGAGCAGGAAGGTCTTATATTCCTGAACTGAATATAGTATTTTTGCTTCCCATGTGCAATGTCTAGAGCAGGGGTTGGCAACCTATTTGCCTGGTAAGGTGCAATACCAGATCAGAAATTCACCGTGGGCACATGCCGGTGGTTGTGGAGAAAAATAAATGGCAATTTGGGTCATATCAGATATTGGCAGGCACATTAGAAGTACACTGAAGGCGCCAGGTTCCTGACCCCTGGTCAAGAGCATTGATAAAATATTGTTGAGGGTTTTTTGCTCTCATTTCAAGCATTACACTAAAAGAAAACATTAAAAGATATATTTTTTTAAATAAAATAAAAAAATAATAAAACAGATGTTTATATACAAGTATATTATGATAAGGTAATCAAAAACTGACAATTTTCGGATGCTTTATCATAAGATCATAATTTTTAACGTAATCCTTTACAATGTCTGGTTGTGAGGTGACTATAAACACGTCCCAGTTTCCATGTAGTCCTTGAACAGTCCAATTTAGAGATCCGATTATAAGTGTCTTTGAATCAACAATTGCAAACTTACAGTGCATTGGAATGTCAGATGGCATTTTAACATCAATACCTGAAACATAATAGCATATATGTTAAAAATAAAAAAATATAGTTTTTTTTAAAAAAAAAAAAAACTGTTTATTTTAGTCAATATTGAGGCAAGAAGTACTTTTCTCTGTAGCTTTAAATTTTGCAGAAAAGTGAAGATGGGTGTAACCCAGTGGCTAGAGTACCGGCCTGAAACGAAGGTCATCATCATATATATCATTATAAATATATATACCTGAGGATGGTTCTAATATCCCATGGAGGTATGACTAAAATTTTTAAAAGAATTCACCAATTCACACTGATGAGCATATCACATCAAGTCTATATGTGAAGTGACTAAATTCCTTTCTGTCCTGTATTAAAAACAGGATGAAGCCAGATTTGCTTAAAAGGCACTTACGTCTATGTCTTCAGGTTAAGAAACCTTAAAAGGTCTTAAGGTTCAATGTGGAGTCAACTCACTGGGTTAAGAAGAAAAAAAAATCCCGTCAGAGTGGATTCGAGAGAAAACAGATTTGAGATAGAAGAGCTTTCAAGGAAAAAGAAATGGAGACCACCTGCATTAAGCAATAGAAAATTCTTACGGAGAGGTGTGGATCAGGTACATTGAAGGTGATATGTTCGCATTGCAAAAGTCACTAGTCTGATTATCTCTAAGCCACACCTACTATACATTATACATTTGTCAATATCATCAATTTTGTTTCTTTCTTTGAAAACTTTTATACATGTTAAAGTAAACATACATACTACACTGCACGAAATACACTTCATGCTAATATTTATCTACCTGTTTATTCCAGAGTTGCCTAAGCAAGAGAATGATTAACAGTTTGAGAAGAACAACAATGACTGTTTTTGTTTATAATGTAATTTTTTTTTTTTTTTTTNTCATCTGCATATTTCTCATTAATTTTAAATATTCTTCGACTTTAGTTTTATCCACCTCTAAATCATGACTGACTAAAGAAACTTTTTGATTCCTCTGAATAAATTCCACGTACGAATCTTCGTTAGGTGATAAGAAGGTGATAGCAAAACCCGAATTACCGATGCGAGCGGTGCGACCACACCTGTGAACAAAAGCTTGAACTGAAGTAGGCGGATCAAATTGTATAACCCACTCTACATCGGGAATATCGATACCTCGCTCCATTACATCTGTACATAACAAAACTCCGTTTTCAGCCGATCGGAAATTATCTAATATTTTTGAACCCTTCTTCTTCATCTTACCGTGTAAATTGTAAAAGTTCATAGAAGGTAATAATCTTTTTAAAACTATACTAAAATAATCGACACAAGCGCACGTTAAGAAGAATAAAATGCATTTGTCGTTTTTACGACACTTTAAAAATTCGACAAGAATCGCTAATTTTTCATTAGTAGGAAACTGATATGTAATGGTATACATAAGATGCGTTGTTAATGTTTTAGGCATGAAGAAGACCAGGAGTGGTCTGAAACGACCAAACCACAAATTAGGTGTATAATTTAGTTTATTATTTTATTACAAGTTTAAATGTTGGTTCTAGATATTGATATTTTTATTGTTACTAATTTTAAATAATTTAATACTGCACACATTACACATTGTTTTAATTTTCATGACAAATATTGACGATCTCTCATGGAGAAAAAATGTTTTTTAAATTTCAAATTTTTAACTTCTATTATATATACATAAAAATAACTATCACATAAGAGGTCACTAATTAATAAAAAAGAAACAGACTGAAGATGACCTTACAAAGGGTCAAAACGCTTCAAAATTAATATGGCTTACACTGTTATTTTTTTTCCTCACCTTAAAATTCTATCATTACTCAACTTGCATTTATTATTTTATTATTGTTATAGCTAATAACATAAAAACCCTGAAAAATAACAAAATCTTAATAACAACAATAGTAAAATCAATTGGAGGAGGGCCTAAGATATAATTTTAAAGGAAAATGGGTCAGCATAAAAGTTTTTAAACATCTTTTCCAACCAATTTATTAAATTACCTGCTTTAGTGAGCATTGGAACCTGAGAGCCTATATTCTTAGCCATAATAGAGTCGCAAATGATCCTGACTTTGACGTTCCTAAGAAGAGCTGCATCTAGGATACATTCTGCTACTTCAGTGCAACAAAGAAGATTAATACAGATATCCAGCGTCTTTCTTGCAGAACCTAGGCTCTCTAAGAGTTTCCTGCACACAAAAAAATTAAAATCAATTAATAAAAAA
>KZ652497.1:0-12430 GCA_001010745.2 Gerris buenoi | reverse complement strand
AGTCTAGGGGGGGGGGGGGGGGGGGCTTGAGTTATTCGCTATCGAAATCTTGCAATTTTCTTTGAAGAAAACGTTTTTGAACGCCTTTTTTTAACGAATAACTCAAAAAATATTAATTTAACAAAAAAACGTTATACTGCATTTTTTTCTTCAAATTTGATCCTCTATCGATTTCCGGGGTTATTTTGTGCAAAGGAATTTCCACCCCCTGAGAAGGGTGGCAACTCTATTTTGAGATTTTGACGGATTTACACGTTTTGAGGTTTTTTGAGTCCAAAAGAGAGGTTCTTAAAAAGTGTTCGTCTGTCGTCTGTGCAGACGCGTGGAGCTTACTACTGGGCTGTTCAGAAATATCATACCCCGAGACTAAATGGATAATTGAATTTTAGCTTAAAATTTGGGGGTGCTACCCCCACTTATTATTTCTTCAAAACGATTAATCTTGATTAATAACGACTATTTTGATTAATAACAATTTAAAAAATTAGTCTATTTAAATACGATTTAAGATTTTTCTGTTTTCCCGGGAAAAATCTAGTTCTTGAAAAAATGGTTCTAAACGCGGTCGGAGAAAGGCCGGGTCGATTCTCCGTCTTGGAGAAATTATTTTTATGATAAATTTTGCTAAAATGTTCAATTTAATAAATTTTCGCATAGGTTATAAGTGTATAAAATAAATTAAAGAATACGATATAGGACGCGAAGAAGCTATGTGCCACACTAATTAGTAGACTATATTTTTCTGTACATTCTTATAGAATCATTTTTTTTTAGAGTTTAGCGGCATTAGGATGGTTTTCCCTAGTGGATCCTAAGTTTGTTTTAGTTCAAAATTAATTGGATTTAAGTATAAGAGTGGTGGGTATTGAGTGGGAGGGTGCCTCAAGGGGATACACCCTAAATGTAACCTTGGTTACAACTAGGGCACCCCAGCCTTTCCGCCATAGTGGCGCCCTTACCAAGTTACCTATGGTTACCGAACATGCGCCCTTTGAGTAGGGAGGGCACCCATAGCTGTGCTAAAAAATCATTCTCCAACTCCTCGTTTCCATCTCTTATCCTTTTGTCCTGAACACTTCAAATGGTTATTTTTATAGTTACTGGAGTTCGATAGATGATAAGGATAAGGTGTGAAATAAAATCGAAGTAATCCATATTTATTACTCGAGATGTCTCGACCTTTCTTAAGTTCATCCTCAATTTTTATTTCTAAATTAACATAATCAATAAATCAGATAGCATTATGTCTAACATATGATGTAAAAAATTATAAATAATATAGATTATTAATTTTTTGATGATTTTTTTTTTAAAAAAAAACTTAAGAATAGGATAATGTTGTCGAAATACTTACGTGCAGTGTTGTACAGTACAGAGGTTTAAAGTTTATATTTAAAATAAAATCTGTCTCCATAATAAGAGAGCATCAATAATTAAAATAGACTGCCAAGCGGTGTGGCACATAGTTGCCTTGCATCCTATTCACGTACTTAATTGATTTTATGCTTTTACAAGCCATTATTCCCTAATTTGTTTGTTTTCCCCGTTTTTTTTTATAATCTGTCAAAATTCCAAATTGTTATTTTTAAATCTGGGGTTTCATACAAATACAAATCAAAAAAGTTGCCTACAAGTACTTTTGAAAATGTACTTGTAAATAAATTTATGTTTGTGCGCATGTGGAAGAGAAATAAATGAGCGCAGAAGGTTGAAACTTATATGAGACCAACAATGAGCTAATTATGACCTACCAAACAAATTTCATTAAAATCAGATGTGAGTTTTTAAGGTATTCTGGTTCGCAAAAATTGACAGACAGATTAACACGGAACCAAAAAGGTTCCCTGATGTCTGAAACTGAGATGTCTTGGAATTTTTGAAATCGGAGACAATATATTATCTTTCTTCAGAACAATTACATAGCTTCCGTTACCTTCGGTAAGCTCGGAAGCAATTAATCTGGGTCATGACAAGTTGGTCTTTCTTCTTTTCTCTGCTTAGATCTGAATTAAACAAACAATAAGCCAATCAGCATCTAGTATCTAGCGTGGAAGTCTACCGCGCCGCTTGAGTATTCTGACGGCTGTGAGAATCTATCACGTAATCGTAATCTACACGTTGGTTGCTCTCGGGACCGCAACTATCGCGTCAACTATCACCGTGTATTCGAAGCTTAACAGTCAAAAGCTGTACATGTACATGTAGGTCCAGTTTCCAGCCGAAAATGGATTAGTTTAAAAGAAAGATACTGTCCTTTAAAAACGCCCAGAATGAAAAACCGTGTTTTTTTAACGGGACTGAGTCCATTCATTTATACCAGTTGATATTTGGCTGGAAATTAGACCCGCAATGCACATTTGTAGCATTTTTTTCTCTTTTTATGGTTGTGACTCCAAGATCTATACCTGAACCTATTTTTATTTTTATATTTTTTTTTTCTTTCCTCTTAAATAAAAGCTGTGTGCTAGATACATAGCTTAGTTTATTTATTATTTACATACTTGAGTGCTTCTCTCATGGGTATCAATATAAAGGCTTGCTTAAAAAAAATCATATAAAAAGATACCTGTCTCAATTTCAATATAGGTGATATAGATCAGCACGAGAATGGCTTCTTGTGTTTGACACTTTAATTTTTTCAAAGTTTAAACATGTTCTTTTTTGTTAGATGCAATGAATAATCAGTGTTTTTGTAACCCATCCTTGGTTCTTGCTTGAATTAATTCTTAATTAAATGAATTTTGACATGGTTACACCTTTTTTTTATAAACTAATAAAGGTTGTCTAAATAACAACTTGTAAGTTATGCCTATAAACACTCTTCGCACTTTTTTCATTCATTAAATTTATTTATAAAAGTTTATAATATTTTTATCAATGAATGTTAAAATCAATTCACACGGTGATACTCTTTAGAAGTATTGAATGAGAAGCCATACTCTTCTTTGAATATGTTCCCTTCTAAACATGGTTTCACTGAATGAAGCCTTCTAACACACTAACTTCTCTAAACTCATTCATCTAATCTAAAGCTCTCCTTCTCAACTTTCCTTCGTTCCAAGAGAATAAGCTTAAACGATGCTTTTTATTCTTTTGTATAGAATACAAAGAAATTCATTAATAACAATACTATTGACGAATTCCTTTAAATGATCCTCTACTCTGAAAAAATCTTCTATTTTTATTTGTCGAAATAACTCATTATTATTTATTTCTTTGACCGAATGAAATATATAAATTGCACATTAATATTTTTGAAGTAAGAAATAAGGTAATTTCTTCAAAACCTTTTTTTGCAATTAATTGTTTTAATGATAAGGAATCCATTTCATGGTATATTATGTTTATTCACCATAAATAATGCTTTCCGCTAATGCTTCCGCTCTAATAAGACAAAACCATTTCGATTCCGAGCTTACCGAATGTAATGGAAGCTATGGGATCGAATTCTGAAGATCGAACATTTTTTATGTCTTCGATTTCAATGATTCGAAAACAGAAATCCGCTTTAGACATCATAGACTACCTTTTTTGGCAATTATGAAGCAATTCGATATTGTCTTTATTGAATTGATTAGTTTTGAGAATGTTTGTGGGTAAGCTTGATTTGTAATTTGGGTGTCTTATAATTCAAAATAATTTAATTAGGTTTTCTTATAATTCAAAATAATGCAATTGGGTTTTCTTATAATTCAAAATAATGCAATCAGGGTTTCTTATAATTCAAAAGAATTTAATTAGGTTTTCTTATAATTCAAAATAATGCAATTGGGTTTTCTTATAATTCAAAATAATGTAATTAGGTTTTCTTATCATTCAAAATAATGATATCAGGGGTTTTTATAATTCAAAAATATTGTAATTTGGGGTTCTTGTAATGTAATAAGGTTTCTTTGTAATCCTTGAAAATCCTCTGACTTCATCTTGGCCTAGTCCACCACCACCTCCCTTAGTCTGTCAAAAAACATAAGCAGTGTAAAATAACCAGCCAACTGATAATGACGTTACTTATGTTATTAATTATTATAATAAATTCGAAACCGGTATTGTATAAAATTGTATGTATTCTTGTGGTCGGACAATAAAGTGATTAGTCCTTAGATTTGTGTTTATTTATTTACTACTCAGTAATAAAACCATGATAGCACTTATATAGTTTCTAAATTTTATGTAAAATGATGAATTAATGTTTTATAATTTCACACCTTAAGATCCTACTATATCAACTGGACAAATGTATACTGATTTTCTCCACTTCATGGAAAAACATAGATAAGTCGATATGTAGATTCAGTGCCCATAATCATGATCAATAAATGATTTGATTTTTTCCCATGAAATAGAGAAAATTAATACTGTATATATTTTAAATACCTTCTATTTCACAACTGTTTCTTGGATCTTAAATGAAACCCTGCCTTTAAGACTTTTTCTGACCCTTAAAAGAAATAGCACTTAGCTCAAACTATATACCGAGACTCAACTAACCCTGACTAATAAATATTGAACATGTAATCCCTCCACCTAGTCATACTCTTGCACTTATATTGTCGGCTTTTATAACCACGTGGCTTGCTCCCCTCTCTCGTTTTTCTCCCTATCCTGAACCAATGCGCTTTGGTCTCCTTCATTCCGTTCTACCCTCTCCCCTGACATTTATACGATATTAAATTTCTGGCCTGAGCAATATAGGGACACCCGCTCCAGTTCAAGGACTGTGAGGAATCTCGACAACTTTTAATTTGAAAATTCCTTAGATTCTTTCCCGAAACTGTTGATGGAAAATTGGTTTTGGTCTTTTTTTCATATATATTATACATATCCTTCCCTCTTTCTATTTCTTTGTGTTAAAAATAAACAAAAGTTGAAGCCTTTTTTTGAAAGGAATTGCATTCCACATTCCACAGTCTATATTTCTAAATAGCAGACAGAAGTGCATTCCTGAAAATGATACTGTTGTGTTTTAAACGAAATGCAGCTCGGACGGTTTTAAAAGAATCAAAACATTTTTTTTCTTATCCAAACAAAAGTTTTTATTTTAGTCTCAATTTTTGTATAGTTCGTTTTTGGAAATTTTCTAGATTTGAGGCTCCTATAATATTTAAAGTATTTAAGTTTTTTTTATATTATTGCGCAATCCTAGAGAAGAATTAGTGATTAAAATTTTAGAGTAGTTTTTTTTAATTCCTTTAGGCAGTAAGTTGACTTTAATTCCTCTATTATTCCTTTAATGTTCTTTATAATTCCCAGGGGCGGATCCAGGGGGGGGCGACCGCCCAAGGCCCCGCGCCTAGGAGGACCCCGCGCCATAGGAAATTTTAAAAATTCTCATACGTTATAGAAAATAACTCATATTTATAGATTTTACCGAAGATTTTCCGCGGGGCCCCGTATACCATGTACAAAACAGGAAATATTAGAATTATAAAATTCAAAGTAGAGCCTATTACCTATCTATATCTTTTCGCGGGGCCCTCGCAATAACAAAGGCAAATAAATAAGTTATAAAATATAGATAATTTTTTATTTATGTTTAAGATAACCCGCGGGGCCCCGCGCCATATTAAATGAGTTAACATTCGGTTCCGGCCGTAATCTCTAATAATTGGGGGATATACGAGTCACACTGACGAGTGCGCGCGCAAAATACTGTAAAACAAATAACTTTTTATAAAAGAGAGTAAAATATTTCATTAAATGCATCAGCTGTTGATCCATAAGTACCATAAGTCATAACCACCATAAGTTTATTTGACTTTATGACAAAGTATTAGAAGTAAATTTCACCTCAGAGATGCATCAAAAACGCTGTTTTGAGAGGTCATATTTTCAAAATTTTCCCCGGACCCCCCTTCAAATGTGCCATTAAAAATGAAATTAAAAAGGGTAAAAAAATGTAGAATTATAAGCTTTAACATGAATTCTGGCACATAAATTGAAACCGCTTAGGGGTAGTTTTCCAATTATAGGACAGATCACAAGAAATGAATAGTAAACAAACTTAATTACTTACAATAATAATTTAACTATAAGCCAATAAACCCCAAGATATCATGAAGAATAAATAGTTAAGTATAACAGAGCTTACTTATTGTGCAGTGAGCATCCGTATAAAATTTTATACCCCCAGACCTAGCCGCTGGATACGCCACTGTTATTAGCAATCCCCCACCCTAACCTAGGGGGCCCCGCCATAATGTCTCGCCCAGGGCCCCGCAAGATCCAGATCCGCCACTGTAATTCCTTAATTTATCTATTATCAATTATAACTAGAGGGGCTATATCATCAACATTTGTTAATAATTAATAAAAAAAATTGTGGTGTTAATATTGTTTCGTTACATAGCCTCTCTAGTAATAATTATAAGGTGTTATTACAAAATCTCAGTCAAAACAACGAATTATTAGTTATTATTCCTTTAATTCTCTTTATTATTCTTTAGTTAATCTATTATTCCTTTAATTATCTTTATTATTCTTTAAATCTAATAAAACGAAATTAAATACGAAAGTTCCATGATGTCTTAAAAGCAATCTGGAATTTTGAAATTGCTGACATAAAAAAAGCTTGTTCTGCAGAACGATCACATAGCTTCCGTTACATTCTGTAAGTTTGGAAGTAAAAATTATGGGATGATAGATAGTTTAACATTTGTATTTGTATTATTTTTTACACTTAATATTATCAACACCTTATTTTTATTTTGTTTAATAGTTTAATAGTTAATCATGTGGCGTCATGTGATAGTTCTAAATATCACGATTGCTCAGGAGCATTTAAATTATAGTTGCATCCCACTACTTGTCACTATCACAATCACTTTTAAAACGTTGTAGTTGATTTACCAAGACAGATAATAACGGAGTCTATTATTCTTTAAAACTTGAAGAAAGATTTTTTAGCCATTATTTTAAATTATCGTTTCATATTAACGTAGGCGTCATGAACTGTTAAAAAATCACTTCTTACCCCCCTCTGGGTTGAACAATAAGCAGCTGCGGTTCATTCTTATAAACAATAATAGATGTAGATCTTTTAATAAGAAAGGAAGTGGGCGATGTAAGACCCAAGTTAAGAGTCCCTGACTAAGGGAACACCCGGAACAACACGTGTGCATATCTCCATCTCACTTCAACACATGTTTGGCTTTCTATCGTGTACTCTGCATATAGTGTTTGTCTTTAAAGAGACACGTGCCTCGCATCAATTGTATGTCCAAGAAACAACTAGTTTGGTGTAAGCACATGGCTTTAGTGACGTAGACTTTTACTTCCCTCGACGTCTAAAGGAAACGACTCTTAAGGTAACACTGACAGACAGACAAAAGTATTTCCAGTCTGTGCCCAGGTGTGCAGCAGAAATTTCTTTTTAAGCTTTTTTTCAACCCCAACGCTCCATAATTGAATCTGTAATAGGGAAACGTTATAGGTTTATTATTAACTAATTTTCATTTGCTTATTATATTTTTATAAGGCAATCTTATTAGGCAATCTTTAGAAATTCAAACGAGCATTAAGTTATCATGTTTTATAGAGGTGCATATGGGTTTAATAACTTTATTTCTAGTGCTCTATGGTTGAATCTGCAATAAGGAAACTTTAAACTCACGTTGATTTTTTATTAATAATTATATTGATTTACTTGACTTGCTAGTGCTTAATAGGCGTTTTATTATGCAATCTTTAGTAATTCTATGGTACTTTAAGTTATCGCGTTTTTTAACAGTGCATATGGACTTAACAACTTAATTACCAGTGCTCTGTGATTGAATCTGTAATAAGGAAACTCTATACTCTGGTTTATTAATAATTATATTTATTTATTTGACTTCCTAGAGCTTTATTATACGCGACTTTCTTTGTATAAAGCAATCTTTAGAAAGTTGTTGCTTTCTCTATATAAAGCAATCTTTAGAAAGTTAAGTTGCTTTCTTTATGTTAAGCAATCTTTAGAAAGTTGTTGCTTTCTCTATATAAAGCAATCTTTTGAAAGTCAAGTTGCTTTCTTTATATAAATAAGTTAAGTTTAGTTAAGTTACTTTCTTTATACATATAAAGCAATCTTTTGAAAGCTAAGTTGCTTCCTTATTAATTATAGATAAGTTAAGTTGCTTGCTTTATATAATGCATTCATTAGAAAGTTAAGTTGCTTTCTTTATATAAAGCAATCTTTAGAAAGTTAAGTTTAGTTAAGTTGCTTTCTTCATATAAAGCAATCTTTTGAAAGTTAAGTTTAGTTAAGTTGGTTTCTTTGTATAAAGCAATCTTTAGAAAGTTAAGTTTAGTTGTTGCTTTCTTTATATAAAGCAATCTTAATTCTATCGTGCTAAGTTAAGTTTAGTTAATTTGTTTTCTTTGTATTAGGCAATCAATAGAAATTCAACCAATCTTTAAGATATTATGTTTCCTAGAAGTGAGCTGATAAATAGGAAATTGTAGTTGTAGACTACAGTCTGTCCCAAACAATAGTTAGTGCGTTGACAGTGTGGGAAAAACTAGAAAATGGTGTGGGGAGCCAATGAGAGCTCAAGATTTGACCTCTGGATAACCATATAAGAAGGTAAATGTAATGGCTTTATTTTTCCCCTCAGAGGTTGGCCAATCTGTGTGTGATTCGATTTCCCCGCGCTGTCAACGCACTAATTCTCATTTGGCACAGACTATAGAATAGAAATCACTCTGTAATAATTGTGAAAATCAAAATGTTGCCTCTGTATTGATTTTCTAATGTTGAAAATATTATTTAATTTCTATACTTTGTATTTTCTAGTGGAGGGCTTATTCATAAAATTATTACCTATATTTTGCATGAGGAAAATTTTTGTTTCTTAATATTAATGGGCCCTCAGTGACTTGGAGAAGAGAGCATTGGTTATGATATCATAAGCGTCATACTAACCCCAAAGATCTTATATAAAGGAGATGTAATGTAAAGAAAGGGTTTGAGGCAAAAAAGTGACCCCATGGAGGTATTAGTAGAGTAGAGAGAAATTGGAGTAAAAAATCATACTGCGCATGCTCCACGACCTTTTGACTGGGACAAATTACCTTCTTTGATAATTTTAAGGTTTACTTCTGGTTAATTTTGAATCAGGTTATAACATGCAACATAGATTCTTGATAACCTGCCACACGTTTCTTGGTAACCTATAACCAAGCGGAAGGTAATTATTCCCATTGGAGCTCTTATTTTACATACCTCCATGGGGTCACTTTTTTGCCGCAACCCTCTATCCGGTTTATATAAGATCCTTGACTAACCCCGTGCGTCATCCATTACATACCTAGTTGCATACCTAGTTGCATACATAGTTAACATACATAATCTCTTTGGTAGGCATTGTGCATATAGGCACTAGTAAATTTTCCTGTCTTATAAAGAGGTATTTAAATTCCTGGTTTTAATGTTTAAGATTATTACAGCTCTATATCTGATGACTAATGCATTTCCTAGTTATTCAGAAGTAGACGAAAGACATGTTTATTTTCAATTTTCTCCGATTTCCCCATAGCAGCGTTGTTTATGCTGGAGGCAATATAATATCAAGTTGAGACTGGACGCCTGACACGTGGCATTAGGGAAACACGAAGGCAGTATGTATTTACTTCTTTTGTTTTACTTACTCGTGGGAAAGTAAACTTCGTTTATTAGTAATGACATTGGATTTTGTTTGAGAATATCGATTTACCTCTTTTTTCGTCACTCTGTTTTTAAAGTGGAAATTTTTAAGTGTTCAGAAATTAACTGTGACGACATATTCTTACATAATTACCACATAGATTTCCAGTTTAATAAACATAACTTTTAGTATGCCACAGCCACATTTTTAAGGTTGTGCCAGGCATAAAGCTTTATACACATTTAAAACACCCACACATGTTTACCGTAGATACTTCCTTGATCTGACGATCACTTGACCGGTTTGGGCTGTATGCCTTATCAGCAGAAGACATAGAACTCGTTGAGTCTACGTGAGAGATAGTGGACTATCTCTTTCATGTAGACTCCCAGAGTTACATATTCTTCTGCTGATGATGGCGTTTAGCCGAAACCGGTCCTGTGATCCTCTCTGATCAAGCAAGTATCGACGGTAAGTATCTCTTCATATCATAACTTACTAACTTGCGGTATTATATTAAATTACCTCAAATTTGAATTACAAAAAATATTACTCTCTTTTAATTTCATTTTTTGTAACTTTTTTCTTATACGCACCTACTTGAGTACGTGTGCACAATTTGTTTCCAATAAATATTTCTTTTTTAAACTGAAATTTCCGCCTTTCTTTGTTCCTCGGATTATCTGGCCTTCTATTCCGACCAATATTCTGGTCCTGTAAATGACGGATAGATAAGGATTAAATTAATAAATTAATGTTTGGAGAAATATCTATTCGTATCATTTTTACTATCAAGAAATAAATTGTTTATTCGTGAAGGTTCATGTAAAAAGGGTTTGGTTGGTATTTTGAACATGAAGTTAGTTAGAATAAGGGGGAAGGAGAGAAGAGACACGCAAAAACATGATGTTTTTGCGTGACAAAATAGCATGAAAAATTAAGCACTTTCCACGAGTGTTATAAACAATTGTTAATAAACAATTAGTGTTATTTTGTGTTTACAAGTATTAGTTGTAATCTACCTACTCTTCAATACCTTTCATTTCATACCCCCAATCAAATTTTTCCCCCGTGACAGGAATTATCCGCCATTTAGGATTTGAACAGCTGATAATTTTGAGTTCTCTACATTTTTCATTTGTGCGCGTCAAAAACGATCTTTAATACTAATACTGGAAAGTTTCATGTTTTTATCTCTTGTGATTCGAAAATTATTGGAACCATACAGAGTGACAGACAGACACAGGAAAAAAACTATGTAAGGGTTTCTTTCTTCTTTTTTTTTGGAAACCCTAAAAAGAAAATTTCATTTTTTATCTAAAGTCAGTAGTTTTAATGGAGTATAGGTAAATCGCAATTCTTTACTTTCTACGTAGTAGGTCCGAGGTCCGTTAATAGAACCATAAAACATTTCAATTTATTCGTTTTAATTTATTTAATCAGAAGAATTATAATTTGCTTTTGAATCTTAATTTTAAGCTTTACCTTATTTTATACTTTGGAAATGATTGGAAACACTCTTGACTTTAATATTAGTTGCAGTCACGGTTTTATGAAATTCAACCTAAAATGATAAATCTCCTCTCCCCTTGTTCCGTTTTATGTATCTTGATATTTTTCCAGTGGGATGAGAATTGCCACATGTAAAACCAGGAAATCCTGGAGTGTGAGATATATCGTTGAATGTCAGGGTTTCTCCGTAGAACCGTAACGGATGAAGATGGGTTGTATATCAGTGAAGGCCTTTGGAAGGCATATGAACCATGAGGGTAAAAGCTTTTGTTAATGGTTAGATGGAATGAAATGGTGAGCGATGGGTATAAAGAGGATGTCCGCTGACGTAGCTTTGGGGACTTCATCTCCCCTTAACTCCGGCTTCCTACTTAGGCCACGCGTCAAGCATTTAGATAAACCGAGAATAAAAGAGATGGGATTTTATTGAGAGAATGGAACGAACGCCAAGTTCGCATTATTACAGTACCGCTAGCGGAGAAGTACATTACAATATGGATTAAATGAGTCGAAGTCTAATCTTTTAAGATAGAACCTGGATAGGGTGAATAATCGGTTGATGAAGAATGATTGCTTAAATGAATGGTAATTCCTGTAAGCGTACATTTTGGATTAAAGAAGCCGTTCTTTAAAGCAAACCAAAAAATGTTTGGTTAGCTAAGTTAGAGTAAAGAGTAAATTATGTATTATCCAATCACAACTATTGCCATTACATATATACGCGCCAACAACTATTGCATTAAACAATTAAACAAATTACAACTATTGCCATTACCTATAGGCGCTGTGCTAAATAACTGAGAACAATATTTTAAATAATTGTCGTAATATTCAAAGTATTTACGACTTACTGTGGGAGAAGTGAAGGTTGTCTCTGTAGAGCGGCCGCTCCAGAGAGGGGGTTTCTTTTGAGTTGCCCGAGTCAAACTTCTTCTTCGCTTGATGGAGTTTTGAGAACGACTTAAAAACAGTTTAACGCCTGTATTAGTTTCATCTTTTCCTAGGTGAAAAACAATATTATAGTACAGGAGATAGCATGCAAAAAAGTGTCTGACTGACATCAAGCTATAAATTTGTACTATTTATGTATTTGTAAGTTAGTAGTATTTGTAAGTTAATCTTTTAGTGCCTTTTAAGAGCGAAGTTCGTCTGCAGGACATAGTTTGGCAATAGGCTGGAAGTAGGGCTCCAAAAGGCAATAGTTTGGAAAAAAACAAATCTGTGGAGAGCGACCATGTCCCGCAAATTATGGTGGACAATGTGATCCTGAGAACAAAATTAGCAAGTAGACCGAGAAT